>JAGFPH010003755.1:98896-135925 GCA_018207615.1 Philaenus spumarius
TATTATTTACATACGACGATTTGCCATTGTGAGTAATGAAATTTACTAAACGAGTTTACTTTGTTCAATTTCCCCAGAATTTACTTGAATTTATTTATTTAATTTAATTTATTTATTATTTTGTAAAAAAGGGATTTATTTAAAATTATAAGTAACAATGATCGTTTGCCACTTACAGAACACAAGAAGTTCGACGCGTAATTCCTTCTGTCGATTTCCAGCGATTTAAAGTTGTTCTCCTTGGTCCCCAGAATGGTTTCTTCGGCTTACAGTTGTCTTCTCCTAGACTTAATTAAAGTTGTCCTCTCCCAGTTGATTGTAGTATCTTTTGGCAAGATAGGCCGTTTATATGGATATTCTTCTCCCGAAATTATCACGACCCGACTTAGCTTTAGGCCGGAGCTAGAAACGTAACGCACCCCGAGAACTGATCGCCCTTTGACTTTCTCTAAGTACCCTCGGAGCTTGGTCAGATGTCTTCTCGTCGGCGTTCCGTGCTAAACTGATGTTAAAGGGGATGCAGGCTTCTATCGTCGACTTTTTTCTTGTCAAACCAGCATCTTCCTCTATGTAACAAGAAATCCTGGTTTCTTGCTTTAGAAATATATTTTTTGGTCTTAATATATTTCCTGATTTATTTGATGAATTTTAGTGCCTTTATTTCCCATTGATTAGGCCTAATTTAATTATTATCTTCATTTATTGAATTTCAATGTTTTGCTCTTCGTAGTGGATCCGGTGACGTCACTTCCCCTCGCAGCCTGGGCCTTGTGTGCCTGTATGAACTTGTCGATTGACAATTTTTGCATTGATTTCACCCAAACTCTATAACTTCCTTTTGCGTGGTCGGATTTTGATTTTGTTGACTTCTATGGATTGGTTGACGTTTTCTGGTTTCCCTGGAATTCGAATGGCGTTTCTACTCCTCTTCCTTCTTGAATTATAGACTTCGTTAGTTTTGCTTAAATTTTGAAATTTATTTCCTGTAAATTTGAAATTTTCCATTTTTTCTTGCTTGTATCCTCTTTGGTTGGTCTTGAAACGCGCTAATCTGGTGTTGGATTTTTGATAGCTTGTTTGGTTGTCTAGTTATTCAGCTTGATGTTACTCTAATTGCCTTCGTTTGGTTTTCGGCGTCTCATTCCCCCCCTTTAAAGCTCTTTTCATATCTCACATGGCATTACAATTTATTACACATATATATACCCTATTTTATCAATATTTCCCTTTAATTAATCTCCCTTATATTTATTATGAATTAATAAAAATTTTTATTAATTTATTTTATCTTTACAAAACTATTTATTTATTTATATTGAACTTCGGCTTGATTATGCCCTATTATTTACTCTATTAAATGCTATTTTTTATGATTTAATTACATTTGAACTTTATGAGTTATTAGCCTTTTTATGCCCAAGAATGACTTTACACTTTATTTTTTAGCTATAAAACTTTATAACTTTATATTTTTTATTACTTTATTTTCTTAACCCTTTTTAACTCTACAAATGACTCTACTTTGTTTTTGGATTTTATTCAAATTCTGCAAAATCGATTTGTTTACGCTTACGTTTTTGTCTATAACTTTTTAACAATTTATCATAACAAATTTATTTTTATTACTCCTTGCTTATTTAACTCTCCTTTTAACATAAATCTAATAATAACAACTTTTTTTTATAAAATTATAAACCCCTATCTTTCAATGCTAATTCATTTCTACCAAATTTAGACAAGACTGGACAAGTCAATTCCTGTCAGGTCCTGCAAGGTTTTGGCTTGGTCTTGTCGCTAATGCATACGTCATAGTCTGCACTTATTCAACTAACACAATTTCAAAAACTATTACTAAATACTATTTTCACATTGGAAACTACTTTTTTATCTTAATTTTGGGCTTTTCTGACACCCTTTGGCTTTAATCCTTTGTTATTTTGACTTTGAATTTATTTTAATTAATGTAATTAATTAACCCCAATTGGATCGGTCGATTGGCCGTTCCAGTATGTTAAATTAAATTTTACACCTTAATTAACGCCCTACATATTTCAATGGGGATTCGTTTCTGTGCGTAATCTGAAACATGGGTGAAATCTTTCACCAGCTGTAACTCCCCAAAGAAGCATTTCCAGACTTATGAATATATGAACTTTTTTCATTATTTTTTGCTAGTGAAATCAGCTCAGAAAGTGCTCAGAACATTATGCAAATAACTTATTATATTAGCTCATAATAACATTAAAATATTTTGTTTCTAGAGTAATTCTGGGTATTGTTGAGAACTACCAAGAAATACATTTTTATTATTTTTGTCAATATCTCTGTTTCGTTTGAGTTACAGACAAAATAAAATAAAAAATAATGTTTTTCATTAAAAAGTAAACATTTTTGTGTCTTGTAATGTTTTTGTAAAGTTAGCGGTTTTTGAGATATTTGACATTAAACATTATAAACGGCCTCCATTTTGAAAATATTTAAAATAATTTTCCAATTTTTCGTACAGTGATAAAAGGTTACCCAAAAAATAGGAATACTAAGTTTTATTTCAATATACTTTTTACTTCCAAAAATATTAAGTATTATAAAGTATTTTGTAAAAAACACATACAGACAGACAGACGAACAAATAAGCACCGTAGCCCCCATGTTTATATTGTGAAATATGTTTGTCTGGATCCCAGGAACATATCCACAAAAGGGGTCCAGAGAGTTCGGGGACACCCTGTATATAGATTTCATTTTTGTGGAGATTTACTTACAACTAGAAGCAAGATTTAGCGTCTGTTAGTTTTGGAAACATTTTGTATCAACTTATATCAAACGAGGTAAAATCATCTGTTTTCTTCTTTTTTTTGCTATAATTAAATTATAAAACTTTTGTGTTATGCCTTCATAGTTCTTAAAAAAGCGAAAAATAAACAAATTATGTTAATGGAAGAATGTATTATTTCAAATCTTTTCTCGGGCCCCCTTTAAAAGCAATTTACAAAATCCAAAATTCCTCGTTTTATGGCATTAAATCATTTCAACATTTTATAATGGACATACATGTTATGATTCCAGAAATAAAAGCACTTTAAAAACCATGGTTATCTGGGATAAGAAAATAAAAATAGATTTGCAAACTCGATTGCTACGTTAAAAAATTAGATTTTGTTAGATTTTTCTAATTATAAAATAAAGCACTATGAAAATAGTATTTAACTCATAAAAAATATTATCTTAGTTGATAGAAGAAATGAGAACTGACTTCTTATCTATAACTAATTAAAATGAAACGAATTTATAATACCAGTTCCGACAACTTTCTGAAATTATTGTTGAAAGTACACAAAATTATATTAAGGCTATTTATTAGACTTTAGGAAAAAAAAAACTTTAGACTAAATGACAAAAATATCTCCAAATTAAGGAAAGGAGTAAAAACAAAAATAAATGTAAAAAACTATAATACTATGTTGACTTTCTAAATTTGTTTCTATTCCAGTTTTACCATAGTGAAATATATACATCTTGCTTAATATTTTAATACCGTAAACGTTGGCATATTTTTATTTTCTTGTTATAGTTTCTTGATAATTAATTTTTAGTTCACTTTAACTTAAATGGAGGTTATTACACTATAAAAATAACAATTACAATCTTTGAGATTAGGTCGATCGAGGAGAAATAACAGATTTTTGAATTTGCAAATAAGGTTCTAAGTTTCCTGGTAAAGATAAATATCTGCCCCCTTAAAATCAGTAATGCATATTTTTTTCGCCTTTGAGAATACATAAATGGTAAGTTTAAAACAAATCCTATACAGTATTCATAGAATTAACTTTTTAATTATTATGAAATCGAGATTGTGCTCAAAAACGTTTATATCTGGCAAGGTTTAAGTACGAGCATATTAAATTCTATGGCTTGTACCCCTTGGCCTCTAACTAAAACAGCTGTGGCAAGAAGTAGTTTTTTTTCACCGCTAGAATTCAGCACTTGATTAGTTACACTTATTCCCTTTGGCCGCTAACTTCTTAAAGCGTTTAGGAACCATTGGCTTCTAAGCTCTTCATTTCTTTACAATTAGTATTCCGATATTGTTAGTAGTTTGTGAGATTTGTAATTAGTACATTGCGTACCATATTTTGTCCCACATTCGAGAACTTACAAGTGAAATGCCATAAGTAGACACTGCTTTACGAACCTTAACTCAATATCGTACTTAACGTAATTAATTATTAATGTCGAAACAACTACAAAATATAATATCAAATTTATTTGTTATTTGTATATTTTTGTTGTATACAATGGCAATATACCTATGTTTTGCATATTGCTGCCTAATAATTTAATAAATAGTATTCAGTAATAGGACTCTTTCAGTTAAATACGTTCTTGTTTAAAGATGATGTTCAAAGATCTATTAGATCTACTCGTATTTGACTCAATATATTTTATTGACGGTATTTGAGTATGTTTATATTTTTCAGTATGATATAGGTAGTAAATAACATACAATCAATAATTTCATTTTTTTTATTGACTTTATTTTTGAACTAGAAAATACTGTAATATAATTTTCTATACACTTCACTTTAAAAACTATTCTTAAATTCTAAACATTAAATTATTTTGTTCAGCTTTTAAGCAGTTTAAATAAAATTAAAAATACTTTTAAGTCTACATACATTAAGTGATACATTAAGAAATTGTTTATGTATCACTATTACAAAAAAGTAACCTTATTAAAATTCATTCTAAATTGGATTAACTACGGATGTGATTTTGTCATAATTACTCTAGGGTTGCTTTATTTCCATTGATCTAGTTATAAAATAACAGTTTTTACCTTTATATATCCAATTTCAATTAAAAAGTAACCATTTGTTTTCATAAATTGTTGAGTTTAATTATTTATTTCTTCCATACGTACATTAATATATACATACGTAAATGATTAAAAAAAATCCATAATTTTTGTAATTGATTTTAAATAATTCCTAATAATTTATCGAAAAAGCAAAGTCTAAATACAGAATTGAAGTTTTGATAGTGACATTGGTGGTTTTGCATGAACTAAATTGGTATTCTATTAGCATAGTTAAAGATATGTTTGGAAATGGATTAAATATACATTCATACTTAATGTGGGTACATTAATTTTTAATTCTTTGGTAGTTTACAACTTGTAATAATTGTTTACTGATTCTATAAAGTTCTGAATTTTAAACAAATTCCAATAAGAGCATTTCTTTATTTGTGTATGGAATTACAAAATTCCAATTGGCATATTGGCATTTTAAGTAAACATAAATTGCAATATACATTTAGTAAGATAAAATATGATTTTAAGTTATAGTATTATTCATACTAAAATCAAACCACCACAAAATTAATTTATGATATACTGCAAAAGAAATGTTGACTATAATGAGTGTCCCCAAACTCTCTGGACCCCTTTTGTGGATATGTTCCTGGGATCCAGATAAATACATTTCACAATATAAACATGGGTCTATGGTGCTTATTTTTCGTCTGTATCTGTATGTGTTTTTTTAGAAAATACTTAATATTTTCGAAAGTAGAAAAGATATTAATCTCAAACTTTGTATACCTATTTTTCTACCTTTTATCACTGTAGAAAAATTAGAACATTATTTTAAATATTTTCAAAATGGTGGTCGTTTATAATTTTTAATGTCAAATATCTCAAAAACCGATAACTTTAAAAAAAAAAAAAAAAAAAAAATACAAGAGCGAAAATGTTTTCATTTTTAATGACAAACACAATTGTTTTCTTATTTTGTCTGTAGCTCAAAGAATAACAGAGATGTTGACCAAAAAAAGGAAAAATGTATTTCTTGGTAGTTGTCAACAATACAGAGAATTACTATAGAAACAAAATATTTTAATGTATTATGAGCTAAAATAATAATGTATATGCATTATGTTTCGAACAGTTTCCGAGCTGATTCCATTAACAAAAAAATAATGAAAAAATCATATATTTATAGGTCCGGAAATGTTTCGTTAGAGAGATACTGCTGGCGAAATATTTCACCCTTGTTTCAGATTACTCACAGAAATGAATCTCTATTAAAATATGTAGGGAGTTAATTATGGTGTAAAATTTAATTTAATTTACGTAAAATGAGCATATAAACTTAATAAAATAGGTCCCAGTTCTGTAACTGCAATAATTGTGGCGATATTTGACCCAAGACGCAACATTCGGTCTCAAAAAACATGATTTACAGCGGTCCTATATGGTTCCTACAGAACCTATTTTATTAAGTTTATCTGCTCATTTTACACCTTAATTAACGCCCTACATATTTAAATAGGGATTCGTTTCTGTGAGTAATCTGAAACAAGGGTGACATATTTTGCCAGCTGTAACTCTCTATCGAGACATTTCCGGACCTATAAATATATGATTTTTTCATCATTTTTTGCTAGTGGAATCAGCTCAGAAACTGATCGGAACAAAATGCAAATAAATTATTATTTTAGCTCATAATACATTAAAATGTTTTGTTTCTATAGTAATTCTGGGTATTGTTGACAACTACCAAGAAATACATTTTTCCTTTTTTTGGTCAATATCTCTGTTATCTTTTGAGCTATAGACAAAATTATAAAAAAATCATTGTATATTTCATTAAAGTATAAAATTTTTTGTCTCTTGTAATTTTTTTGTAAAGTTAGCAGTTTTTGAAATATTTGATATTAGAAATGATAAACAACCGCCATTTTGAAAATATTTAAAATAATGTTCTAATTTTTCGTATACTGATAAAAGGTTAGGCAACACATAGATATACAAAGTTTGAGCTTAATATCTTTTCTACTTCCGAAAATATTAAGTATTTTCTAAAAAACACAAACAGACAGACGAAAAAATGAGCACCATAGACCCAAGTTTATATTGTGAAATATGTTTGTCTAAATCCCAGGAACATATCCACAAAAGCGGTCCAGAGAGTTCGGGGACACTCTGTATATAAAAATTCCCAATAGTGAATGTAAAATAATAAAATGAAAAATGTTTATCTTTGAGAAGTCCTACATTTTTAAACTTAACTAAAAAACACCTTTTGAATTTAGACACACTTAGTTGAATAATCCCACCAATGAATCAACAAATTTCCAAAAATAAGATGCATCTATTTTCTATTCAAATTATAATTACAAACTTTAGAATTTCAAAGGGTGATTCAGTAATGTTCGTATCTATTCAGCTGGTGGCCAGTGGTCATATGGGTCAACATAAAGAAGAAACGGACAGGTTTCTTTTACCAGCTATCGGCCCTTTTGTTTTGTTTACTAAATAATGTATATCACCAGACAGTATATTTTTATAAAAGACTTCAAGACATTTTGTAGCCAGTTTAATTTCCTATGTATTGGTATAACTGTGAAACCATCGAACATCCATAAGACCAAAGCTTAGACAATAACGAATGTTGAAGACCAATTAGTTAAGTTAGAAGGTGTATTACTAAATTGCAAGCTAACAAAAAATTAACCCTGGCTATAAAGCTGTTTGATTGTTTTGACAGTTGGTTACACCATTCGGTAAGAAATTAAATAGGCAACAAAAATTTACGCCTGATGTTTTTTTATAAGAATGTACGATTTTTGAGTTATTTTCATGTATAATGTTAAAACTTCCACCATTTTAAAACAGATTATGGAACATGTTAATTATTACTTCAAACTCGGTCTTTATATTAAAAAGTAACGTGCAAAATTTCAATTCAAACGGCTATGCTGTTCTAGAGATATACATTCCAGTATTTACTATTAAAAAAACAACAACAAAAATTGTGGATAGTAGACAAATGAAGCACTTCAGGACATATTTGTGTTTATAGGAAGGTTTTTCTTTATTTTGACCCATATGACTATAATTCAGGGGGTGAATTATACAATCTCCCTGTATATAAACAGATAATGTAGAATTGCAATTCATCATTCTCAAATACATTTTTTCCTAAATATACTTGATAACACTTTTCATTTTAGAACATAAATACTATTATTATAAGGGAAATAAAGGAAGATTTCTTTTACAAAAACTCTAGAGCGAGTTTCGTCCTACGTATCCCTATTTAAGGGCTTGACTTCAGTGTCAGGGAATGTGAAATGCCTGCGTCGGGTTTTTATTTTCAAAATTCTGAATTAGTGGTGTGATATATACATAAGGCTGAAATAGTGACTTTTATATTTCTTTCTCAATTAAGATATCGGTCACAAACCATCTAGATAAACAGAATATGTAATTGTTGTCACATTTTAAAAACAATCTTTGAAACTGATAGTACTGATCATGTAAATACGTATTAAAAATACGCTCGAAAACATTTTTTTTTTGTGAGTGGAATGGAAAATGCTAAGCAATCTCTAAGCATAAAATAATACCAAAAGGATTTTTAGTAAAATGATCATTAATAATATAAATAAACCGTTCCAATCAATATGTATCACACGTTCTTCTGATGTATTTAATATTAACAATCCCAAAACCAGATATAGTACGCTAACTCTCATAACATATTATTTTTTATATTTGTAAAGTGCAAGATATTGTTTCCTCTGGTGGTACTTCCGTTACATCGTCTCCTCTCTTTTCTACGATTGTTTTTTCTTCTTTTTCACTATTATGTTTTAGGTTTACTTCAGTTACAGTACCTTTCTCTGTAACTTCCTCACCAACTACTGCTGCATGATCTTCACTACTAGCAACTTTCTTTGTATCCGTATCAAGATTGATGGTTTTTCCTTCATCATCCACTTTATCACTGTTGCTGTCTGACATTCTGCTCCAAGTAAGGCCGAAGAAATTTGGTCTCCTAGTGGTGTATCGATGATAGCGTCTACCTCTTTGGTAACAACAATCGTTTTGTCTATAATCGGCTGCAGTAGGCGATATAGGTTTTGAGGTTGCAAATATATTTTCGTTAGTTTTGCCTGTAGTGTCTATATTTTTAATTTTGAGAGCAGTAGGTGGAGATGATTCTACAAAATAATCGTCATTTTCTTCATCCCATATTCCAGCAAAGTAACGGAATGATCTAATTTTTCCTTTTGGTCTAGATGTTTTTGTCTGAGTGACAGGATAACCTCCGTGTTCAAAACTAACAGATTCAGTGTTGTCAGAAGAATCTCTGGACTCATAATCACTGTAGGTACTTTCTGAACCATACTTAGTTTCCACTTCAGTTCCACCTCTTTCACTTTCTGTTCTGCTACTGCTACCAACAGGTCTTCCTCCTTGGAAATCAAGTGTAGAACCACGGTTACCAGAACCAATTGGTCTTCCTCCTTGAGATTGAAATGGTCTTCCTCCTCTGCCTTCATTTCTACTACTTCCGATGGGTCTCTCTGCTTGGAATCCATTACCAGAATCTCCTTGTTGTATTTGATATCCTCTGCGTCTTCCGCTCTCCCCTCCTGTATAAAATCTGTAAGCTAAAATATCATCAGTATAGTCATCCCTGTCATCGAACCACCAGTTTCTTCTTCGTGTCTGGTAACCTCTGTCTCCACCAACCCCATAACCATACCCACCACCATATCCATAAGGACCAGTTCCATAACCACCCGGTCCGTAACCACCCGGTCCGTAGCCACCCGATCCATAACCACCATATCCAGTCCGTCTTGGTGGAGGACAGCGACAGTGTCTTTCAAAAGTCTGCGATGGATCCACTGATTTTGTTGACGAAATATGATGATAATTGTCAAATTCTGTATCATGATCTCCAGTAATATGTATTTGTCTTATTGTACGTTGTCGTACCGATGGTAGCAAGTCTGAAAAAATGAGACACTGTATTAATCAAAAATACACTTTCTTGGACAATTTCATTATTTAAATTGTTAATTTAAAACATTTTAAACTTTTAAACTAAATTTGAATTCATCTTAAGATTGAGTTCTTCTAACCCACTTAAAGTTTACTACAAATTTTTAGAATTACAAAAAATAATCTAAATTGGTATTGTGTTACAGATGCGCCAATATAAATGGGAAAGAGCTTCCCTTTCAACTTTTCAGAATTTTAGAATAGGACCAAAACTTTAAAAAAATGCAAATATACTAATACAATTTATGAAACTGTAAATTAGCTTAGGGAGCATTTAATCTACGTGAGAAATATTTACTCAGTTATAATGAAATAATAATAATTTAGTCTACATTTTACGGACAAAGTAAAATGTATACTCGAAATTTAAATGAAATCCTTAAAGTAAAATATAATGATTAAATTATACCAAAGTAAGTTATTCAATACAACTGACACAACTTAATTTTATAATCAAAGAGGCTGAGGCTAAACAATTATCAACTTCTGTCTTTCTTTGTATTGTATATAGTAAACGTTTTAAAATGTATAATGAAATCTGAATAGTTTCGTGTGCATCCTCGTGTCACAGTCTCGTTCAAAAAATATTTTACAAAATTTGCAGTCAAATTTACTTAGGATTTTGTTACTAACCCTCAATTGTAATGTATACGTTATTAAAAATTGCTTTCATCTAAAATATAACGTACACTTAATAAGCTGTTTTAAAATACACCAGAAACACCGTACAAGGTTTTAATCATATCTTGCAAACAGATATGATGGTTAATTTTTCGAATATTTCTTATTAGAATTAATGATTTTTATAAATAACTATATCATTGCGGTATCATAGTCTCTTAGGAGTTAAGGAAATTTTAATTTCTTTAAATATAAAATTAGTTTGTCCTACATCTACTTGTCCAGTATGGTAAGAATACAATTAATTTTATTTAGTGCTAAACGAAACCTTTGTCTAAAACAATTATATTAAATACAAAAAATAGAGAAAAGTCGTGTGTTATTATAGTTTATAAGATAAACTTGTATTTATAGTTAACGTTACTTTTCGTTATTGTAATTTAGACTGAAAGAAGTTTATAGACTATTTGAAATTAATATAATGTTCTACTACTAACTCACAAGAGCCTACACAAATTAATTACAACATGTACTTCCTTATACCTGGGGAAGTACGAGGATAAAGTCCTGCGATTGATTTCACATGTTTTCCTGGAAATTGTCTGGCCACGCAGTAATTTGTGGAGAGTAGAATCTGAAAAATAAATAAAGAACAAAATAATTTATTTGACTTAAACATTACTATATTTAAATACTTGTACGTCAAATCATCTGTAATTTTTAGGTTAACATAATATGCATTCAAATGTAGTGAGGTCGTGCCTACTAGTTAAGCCAAATACTGAATCTTACAATATATAAACCATAACAATATTTTCATATGGAATACAGTCTTAAAAAATAGGTAGCTCTGTAGTATGATTGGTAAGAATTATTGCGCAGGTCCGAGACTAGTTTTGAATTGTACTATCTTAAGGCTGAGTTGCACCAACCAGGATCAGTTTTGATCTAGGATCAAAGTTGTATTTGATCCAGGATCAACTACTTTGATGGGTTGTTTCTATTGCACCATACCTGGATCAAATAATTGATCCAGGATTTACTGATCTAGGTATTTGATCCCGGTTGATGCAACCCAGCCTAAGGGTCGGCTCTAGTAAAACAGAAAGCAACCTGCGACTCCCTACAGCGGCGGTAGGTTACGCGGACATTGCTCATACTAAATCCATTTAAAACCCGCAATTATTCAAATAGCGTTTTTTTAAAAATACCAAAATCTTGGGGACAAAATTCTTCATTCGAATGGCTTCGTAATTTTTCGCTATAATTAATAGTTATAACGTAAAAAATATTTAAAATCACCCTATAGCGGCGGTAGGTTACACGGACATTGCTCAGCCTAAATCCATTTAAAACCCGCAATTGTTCAAATAGCGTTTTTAAAAAAATACCAAAATCTTGGGGACGAAATTCTTCATTCGAATGGCTTGGTAGTTTTTTTGCTATAATTAATAGTGACGACATAAAAAAATATTAAAAATCAATGTTTTAAATTGTTAATAAATATTAAACAAAATATTTTTCTTAATTTTTAAAAAGCCATTTGCATGCATATTGACCATAGCTTTAAAATGACATATCGTTTATAATTTTCCGATCAAAAATAAAGGAAAAATTTGGATTTTTATTTAACATTGGTCTTATGGCGTGTCACCATGGCCGACAGCTAGAGCCGACCCTTAAGTGCCTCGTATTCACTAGTCTAACACTCATAAAATTAAGTCCAAAAGTACTATTACCAGGACGTCCACTAAGTGTGTGCTAGAGCCCAGAAATTGTTCAAGGTCTGTATAGTGTATCCGCTCGGCCGTGATACCTGACTTCTCGGAACTCAAAGCCCCCTCCACTAGTTTGCCACCGGCAGGCCCGGCGAGCGGGTAGGGAGGGGGCGTTGAGTTCCGAGAAGTCAGGTATCACGGCCGAGCGGATAGGCTATAGTTGTTATGACTTTAACGTTCGATTTACTAGTAAATACATTTTTACCTACAAAAAGTCTTGAAATTTTGTGGGGTGAAAAATTAATACAAAAATCAAACACAAAGTTCAATCAAAAAATTTATTAAAAAAACCATAAAAAGTTTTTTTCAAAACATTTTATAATTTTGTTGGAATACTTCAGACGCCCTAGTAATATTACATCAGTTCTCAAGGACAAAAAATTCTTTACAACAACCTCATTTACATAAATACAAAATATTGCTTTAAAATTTAAACAAAACACGATATTTGAAATAATTTTTAGTGAAAAATATAATGAATCTCTTTAAAAACAGATAATCTTACAAAATATCGTAAAACTTAAATGCTTAATTTAATTGTAATTGTAATATTACATTGTAATGGTGTGAGAGCCAACTTAATTTAAATACATAATTTCATTTTGGTTTGGTATGAAAAGCCAAAAAACAAATTATCTATCCAGTTAAACAAAAATTTATTTAATACAATGCACAGTTGATTGTTGATTCATTTAGGAAAACTATATAGATTTTGCTTCGTACTTATAATTGCAATTATATGAGCAGCTCCCGGAGTTCTACTTTCTAAATAATTTGCTATTTCTTCCGTCTGCTTTCTTGTATCTTGCTCTTTCTAATAAATTTTAATCATTTTATTTAATCAGTCTTTCAAGTTTATAATTATTTACAATGTGGTATATTTTTTGTTAGATCTTGTAATTCTGTTGTCGTATAACTCAGCTGTGACCAAGCGTTAGTCAGCGACAGGTTCGTTTTAAATGTTAAAGAAATTTGAGGATCACTTTCAGTCTCATCCGATTCAATGGCATAATTTAGATCCCCGTTACTCTCATTACCCAATCTACCGCTGAGAGCAGCGCACCTATTGCCACATATTCTGAGATAATCTATATGCCAACACATCTTCTTCATTTGGCCGGCTTTTATTGTTGCCTTTATTACTACAGAACTCGATGCTTACAATTAAATCCAAATTAATTAAACCATATAGATCAGTAAATAAATGATTAGGCTATTTTGCTATTTATGACTGATCTAAAATTTAAAGTTTAGTACAACCAAGACAACAGTCAGAGTGACGAAATGCATTTACGTAGACCTCTGTCGGAAAATCAGCTGTTTATATTCAGGAAAGTCACAACAAGACATCGCTGCCATCTGCACTTTTATCAAATAACCAAACTGTTGTCAACAAACTTTAGAATTATAGTGACTAGTACTAGAACTAGGTCATTCTGTCTGTAGGCTACAAACTCAAGCCCAAACAACACTAATATACTAACACATTAGGTCTTGGCTACTAATACAAATTATTTTCTAGAACTCATGAGGATGAGCAACATAAAAGAGGTTTTATTTTTTAACAAAATATATTTTTTTGTTAGTAGTTAAAATTAATAGAATGTTGAAATGAATAATTTTTAAATAGATTTTTATTGGGTTATAGTATAACCAAATAATCATCGATTCACCTTGTCTATGTGCCCGTGTGCCACGGAATCATAGTTTCTTTTATTTATCATGTTTTACGATCACATTTTCCATTAAGGTGCTATTACCAAACCCGAATGCAGAAATGAAAACTACTTTTAGAAAAATGTTCTAAGCTATGTTGGAGTGCATTACTCGGTGCTTAACTATCAAGGTACTGTAAACACAATGCTAATTAAAACAAATCTTAAATGTTTACTAACAATTACTTATGGTGTGAGCAAAATATAATAGTAATGGCAAAATGGACTACTTATTTCTAACTAATCAATAACTGTTAAATAATTTTTTATTTGAAAATGACAAAAGTTAAATCAACATTCACCACAGAAATGTAATTAAACTTTGTAATATATCTAAACTCTTGCTTGCATGTGTTATACAAAGGTAAAGGGTGATTTGCATTCAAAATGGTGTTCTTTAACTATTACATTAACCTTCTTTAAAGCACAACTGTACAATATATTGTGTAATTAAATATGTTTTTAAATAGATATAAAAACTAAAATTAAATAGTATTACGGGAATGTCCAAAAACCTGTTTTGAATATTTTTGTCTCTTTTTGAATGATCTATGTACATAATTCCATATAACTATTACTTTACACTTTATCCTGTTTTACCAGACTACTAGCTGAATATACCCGTGCTTCGCTACTGGGAAATCGTTTTACATCACTATGTTACATAATTTGTAATATTTTTCTCTCCACTTTGATTGCACGAAAGTCAATTATTACATAATATTTTCAATTAGTTTGGTATTTATTGTTCACTGGCGGCCCGTTAATCGTCTTTGTCATGGCATTTCTACTGAATAAATTAAATCCTTTTAAAATTAAAGAATTTAGCGTGTTCAGAGTGAAGAGCGTCTTCTTTTTCAACCGCTAAATCTACAGACTGGTAAATCACAGTCTTAGCTAGATGTTGTAAGTCACCCAGATACGTCTTTATGGGAATCCATAGATCGGGATAGTTTTGATCAGCTTACGTCTTTAAATATTTTCTTAAAAGTAATTAATGAGTTCTTGTTCAGCTCTCTAACTTTAAGGAAAGAATACCAATTAATATTTATTGTTTTTAGTGGTTGCTATCAAATTTTCACCCCTTAGCACCACGCAACAAAATGTAAAATTGGTTTATTTTTATATGTATCTTGTAAGAAATAAATGTGCAAAACTTCAGCTCTCTAGCTTTAAGAAAAGTATAACAATTAATACTTATTGTTTTAGGTGTTGTTACTACCTTTCTATCCCTTAGCAGAAAGTTACAAAATTTGAAACCGGGTTATTTATTATATGTATCTTGTAAGAAATAAATGTACACAACTTCAGCTTTCTACCTTTAAGGAAATTATAACAACGATATTTTTTGTTTTAGCGGTTATTTCAACCCTTAAAGGCCAAATATTTTAAAATCCTTTCTTAGTGAGCTTCAAGCTTCTATGAGGAATATGTGTACCAAATTTCACGTTCCTTTGCGGAATTCAATTAGGAGTCTAATATTTATATTTTTTGGGATTGTTACTACATTTTCACCCCTTAGGAGAACATGACAAATTATAAAACTGGATTATATTTTATATGTATCTTGTAAGACAAAAATGAAACAAATTTCAGCTCTCTAGCTTTAAGGAAAGTATACAAATTAATATTTATTGTTTTAGGGGTTGTTACTACTTTTCCACCCTTTAGCAGAACGTGACAAAATGTAAAACTGGTTTATATTTTCTATGTATTTTTTAAGAAATAAATTGACAAATTATCATCTCTCTAGCTTTAAGGAAAGTATAAAATTAATTGTATACTTATTGTTTTTATTGGTTGTTCTCAAATTTTCACCCTTAGCAGCACTTAAAGAAATGTGAAACTGGTTTATTTTTGTATTCTGGATATGAATCTTGTAAGAAACAAATGTACAAAACTTCCGATATTTACCTTTATAAAAACAATAGTATAACAAACAATATTTATTGCTTTAGGAGTTGTTTCAACCCTTAAAAGCCAAAAATTTGTAAATCCTTTCTTAGTGTTCCTCTAGCTCCTATGAGAAATATGTGTACAAAATTTCACTTTCCTAGGCGACATTCAATTAATACTTATAGTTTTAGATATTGTTACTACATGTTTACCCCTTAGCAGAACGTGACTGGATTTTATTTTATATTTATCTTGTAAGATATAAGCTGCTGGTTAGCTGATAAAGCTAGTTGTAGTGTATTCAATAAAATATAAAAACATTTTTAAAAAATCTTGTAAGACATAAGTGAAACAAATTTCAGGTCTTTAGCTTTAAGGAAAATATACAAATAATATTTATTGTTTTAGGCGATGTTACTAACAACCCTTATCACCTAGGGATATAAAACATAGTCTACGACCTATTCTCAGGCCTACCGAATATACACAACAAATTTCATAAAAATCGGTGAAGCCGTTTCGGAGGACTTCGTAAAAAACGCTGTGACACGAGATTTTTAAATATATAAATAATATTAAACTTCAATGGCCACATTATAATTATTTAACCAAATTCAATTGCGTCTGCTTTCGTGGTTGTAAGGAATTTGTTGCTAATATTGTGGTACTAATATACATAATATATATTTATTTAATAAATTTCTTAATTAATTTATTACCATGTTTTTGTTTGAGCATTGCGTTTCCAACAGGGAATAAGTATAATAGTATTCAGACATAAGCTATATAACAGGTTGAATGAAGTATACAGCAGAAAGTTTTATAAAACATTTGGATATTATATAATCGTCCTAAGTCAACATTTTGTATGACACTACAATAGTGACTCCTACGTTTAAAATGGCGAGCAAAATAAGTCATTTAAAAGAATATACTTAATTTTGTAACTTCAAACAACGTTTTAACTTAAATGACAGATTTTACAAGTAGGAATGAGACGAAAATTGTGCCTAGAAACAAACAGTTATCTAAAACTAAGACAGAATTATTTTACAAAATTTAAAAAAAATTACACTATATTATATTAAATACCACAAATTGTTCAACAATTATTTTTTGTATGAAAATAAACTCAGACGTTATAAATAATGAAATATATGTTACCCAAACCTACACCAATTCAAACGAGTTACAAACTCAACAGAGCGCGTGTCAAACAAAAGTGAAAATCCGTTAATGTTTATTTGACATACTTTTACATCATAACTTAGAAATATACATGGTGATTTTTTAAGTTTTTTTTATCGGCATTTCAGAAATTATTGATTTTGCAGCAAAGGTTTGATAAAGGACTTACTAATATTTCAGCCATTTAGAAATTTATTGCAGAAACCCCTTTTTGTATTCATTTATGGATTTTACACATTATTTTATGACTTTTTATATATTTAGAATTTTTGATAAACAAAGCTGATTTCAGTTAAATTGATTTTTGAAATGCTCAGTTAAATGGGTAGGAGTCAAAAATATATTTCCCATTTAAGAGATGCTTGAATTACTGACTTTATCAAGTCACAACATACACATTACGAATTAAAAACATAATAATATTTTATTATCAGGACGAGAGTTGTAGGTGAAAAATTAAAAAACTTACCAAAGCCATTAAAATAAACTTAATATTGCCCACATCAATATTTTAAGTTAAGTCCCCAATTTAAAATTTGTCGTTAAATCAATAGAGTTTGAGATCTCAATGGTGGCACTTAAAAAGATCACACCATATATTGAAAATACAACAATACTGAGTAGGGAACATATTATATGCATATGAAGACGTATTATTATTCAGGTAACAGGAAAACAAATCTTCTTTGAGATTCCTAAAAGTAATAGTGGACATATTATGTATTACTAAAATATAAAACTACTAAACAATTTTTTTCAGAACTACTTAACCAATTATTGAAACAATAGGAATTGAATATTTGTACAAAACTTTAGATTTTAATGTAACCGTTATAATTTTCACTAAAAATCTTACTCTTAAGTATTTTAGGTACATCAGTAGTTCGTACGTTGAATGGAATGGATTCTCATTACTGAGAAGTCAGATTTAAAAACAAATAAATGCAATTTGAAAGATATATTTAACCACTTGAAACTCGATTTGGTAAACAGTTATTAGCGTCGTACTGGGAAGTAACCAATTATTGATTTATTTATCTTTACAATTTCCCATAAAGTTTGCATCTGTGTTTAGTGAAACCGACTCGCAGTGGAATTTCATTACAAAACGAAGGAAGTTGTACGGCTGTTCGTTTAGTTAGAATGATTTAGTTATTTCTCCGGAATTCTATAAAAAGATGGGACAGATAATAAATTAAATAAGTAATAAGGGTTTTGGTCAAACTATTCTGCATGAAAATAAATATGTTGATAGCTAAAACCATACGGTTAACATGGAAATTAATTAAACTTTTGAACTTGAAGTAGCTATAATTGTTGAAAAATTGTCTATTAGCCAAATATCTAATCTACCTCTTTTAATAATATCTGTAGAATAGTAACAAAATGATTGTCAACTTAATAAACATACAAATTTTATATTCTTAGTTTATATAATCACGAAATTGTTCAAAATAGTTTATTTTCGATTTGTTACTAGTTAATCAAAAAATATTCATCATACTGAGAATAAAACCTGTACTCCTTAAATAAAGTTACTAAACTTATGTTTATTTAAGCACATTTTAAAGCATACGTTTACCTTAGAAACGAAGGAAGAATCTTGTTCATTAAATGCCTCAACAGATTGAAATTATCCGAAGTTAGGATATATTTGTTTTTAGTGAAGCTCAATTTTGCTACTTATGTGCTTCTCCTTTATCAACGCTAGATAAATTAAAATTTATTCACAGTGTAAACATTTATGGTAGATAAAGATGCGATGTAATCTTAAAATACAGGATTTTTTCTAAATTGGGACTGTATTATCAAATATGTGTACTATAAAAAGGCATTTAATAATACACCGAGTACTAAAGTATAATTCTGTTGATATTTCACATTTGTAACATTCGAGGGAAATATCAATCAATACATAATTTCACTTCTAGTATAACTATTAGTCATTTGTAAATTAATGAAAGCATTTAACTAGCAGAAGTATCGTATTGGCAAACAATACAATCAAACAGAATGTTCAAATTAAGTAAATAGATCTCAACGCTGTTTACGGTTTTTGCGTTGTTTAATTAAACTTGTGACTGTTTGGATTAGTGGAGAGGGAAGAAGGTTAACTGATGACAGTAATTCAATTAATTATTGTATTTCCTAATTACCTAATAGAATCTGCGTTTATATTTTGAGGTAATTAAACATTTATGTGACAACAATGGTCTAGTGTGATAATTTGTATGCATTAAATAGAAAGTATTAATGTATGGAGTACAACTGGTAATTTGTTAGGGACTGTAATTTTACGCGCGTCAAAAGAATAAAGATCCTCACAGTATTATTTAAATCATTAGAGACAAAATTAAGTTAGTGTTGTTATTCCTTGCATTTTTTTTTTTTTTTTGGTTTTTAAAGGCGAAAAACCTTAATATTCCTTGCATATTTATATTAAGACGGCCTAATCTGATAATTATATTAAAGTCACGGTAAAGTGTTTTATGAATTCGTTTAGTAGGCCTAGGTACTTTTTCAATGACTAAAATACTTATACAGACTCGTAATAATAAATCAGATCAGTTTTTATATTTCTAACTACAGAAACGGCATTTTGATACAATAATATTCTCTGTTTATAGGGTGGGAATAAAATAAGTTACACAGTTGTTTCACAAAAATGCATAAAATTAATATAATTTTTCTAATTAGAACAAATACTTGTTTTTCATATCATAAATTCAATGCTGATTTTTAAATAGAAATTTGTTAGTAGAGGTTATTAGTTAAAATTTGAATAAGAAAATTTTTATCAAATTATTTTAATTCTCTTTAGTTGATTACACTGAATTGAATAAAAACCTCGAACCACAAAACAAGGAAGAAAAACAATAACTAAATTGTAAGTTATGTTTATTACGCTACCCTTATGTACATTTCGATGACATGGTCATCATCCTCAGAGGGATTTTGTCGCCAAAGTGCTCTTTTATTTGTTTAATTTAGTTGAGTAATTTGTTATGCCAGTTGCACTGATAAAGAATATTAAGTTTTACACTAAAACTAAACGCTAGAGACTAGGATCGAACCTGCGCAACTGTAATAGAGTTTCCAACTCTATCAAACTGGACTAGTGCGTTTACCACTGCGCCACTCTGCCTCCCTTTTAAATGTGTTTATTAACAGACATCTATTAGTATGGAAAGGGTACTAGAACGAATAAAGAGACGTTTATTTCCAAGATTTGCAGTGCATATCACACTGCCAATATGAACGCCGTGCTGTATTGGCTGGAACCCAATATTAAGGGGAGAAAGGATGTTAGTAAAATGGAGGATACAACAACAAGAGCTGATGCCAGAAGGAAGCCCATAAGTAAATGACAAGAAATATGGGAAAAGGAATACGAGACAGGTTCCTGGACCCAAAGGTACTCCGTGATGTAAGGGAATGGATTGGTTTGGACATGGTCAAATAGATTACTGTATCACCCAGGCAATGACCGGTCATGGTTCTTTTGTAAATATACGTACAGGTTTAAGTTAAGATGCAGTCAGGTATATATGCACTGTGATGATATTAAGACATCTGAATACACACTATTTCACTGAAGTAGGATGGAGTATAAAAAAGAATGAATTAAACAAGAAGGTGGGATGCACGTTGGACATATCAAACCTCATCAAAGAAATGATGGATATTGAAGAAAAGTGGCTGATGACGGCTTATTTGATCAAGAACAACATGGTGCAGAAATACGTGGACGAAAGGAAAGAGCAGGGACAAAGGAAATGTAACTGAGTAACTCAGTAAGTATCACTGAGAAATAGATTTCAACATAATAACAATCCAATTCCCTAAAGTAATGGTAGGGACTGCTACCCTAAAGTAATGTTTATGCAGTCCCAAGGTAGTATTGAAGGCAAGGGGAGGTGGTTTTAGTAGATGCTAGCTCCTCACGTCTGGGGATACCGTTTTCCTGGTGTTGGGAGATAAATAATTTCCTCATCTTCAGAAGAAATATGCTTGTTTTTAACAATACAAATCTTGTGAGAGGGGTACACCAAATTTAATAAAGTTAAATAATGAACTGTTCATGTTTATGATAGTTCCTACTTCCTGGACTGTTAACTTATTATATAATACTAGTAAACCCCGTGAAAAATCACAGGCTGATTAATTAGATACATATTAGAAATACACAATTTAAAAAACAAACTATTTACAAACAACATTAAGGCCTACTTATCTAAGCCTACCTAAACATAACTCCAAACTATAACCTACACTGGGTTTGTTTAAGTATTACAGATGATGGGTGAAATTAACTGTTAAACGAATAGGTAGGTCTATTTCTTCTTTAAATTTGTATAAACAAATATTATATTGATGATAAAAGGTTTTATTTATTTATAGTTTATAATCTCAAAGCAAATATTATAACGTATATTATATTATGCATTAGTTGTATAACTCATATTTTAAAAAAATCAACTCCACAAGACATTATAACGATTGAAGTTGTAAACATAACCCCAAACTATAATCTACACTGGGATTACAGATGATGGGTGAAATCAGCTGTTATATTATATGTTACTCATGTACGCACGTAAGCTCGAACACTCGCTTTTATAGGAGTTGATTTTATTCAATAACCTTCAAACAGTCACTTGTTACTCAAGCAGTGGACGTATTGTAAAAAAACAAACTAGTTTATATGCATTTTACCGACCATGTAATGGCGAATATTTTTTAAAATACGAAAACGTTCTTACACGTCTCAACAAATAAATGTGAACGTAAAAAGTGTTATGTAATGTGAGAGTTTTCTTGTGTTTGACAATGCCATTGTGATGTCGAAACTGCAAACAGTCGAATCTGAGTAACAAGTGACTGTTATAGGTCAGTGAATAAAATATTCTATAAATAATTAAACAATAGCTAAATAACAACTAAACGTATCTAGTGAAGAATGAAAAAAGTGAAGTTGGTTGCTGTAATATGGTGTATGAGTGTAGGAATAAAGCCACCAGGCGAATTATAAAAAGTAATCAGGTAGATAATGTGCTTACACGTTTACAACGTTTATATTTTTCAGTTGAAAATAAAAATATTTAAATAAATATTTTGAATGTCTGCTATTCTGTTACAATGAACAACTTTGTTGACAGACGTTTGATTAGGTCAAGTTTATAAATAGCTTAAGTTAAGTGTCAAGTTTTTATTGAATGTGTTTTAAATGTTGATAAAGTGTAACTACTATAAGATGAAGACATCACGTAAACTTGGTTACATAGTAGACATAATGTGCTTTACAGGACTAAAGTAAATACAAACTAATAACATTTCCAGGCTTTAACGATTATTTTAGTTACTATCCTCAAAACAGTCAACTATACGCAATACCCGTTGTATAACCTTCAGCACTCATACCTTATTATTACTTTACCATATTCCTATAATTAAAATGGCTACTGGCTCATGACTGTGTAGTCTAATGTTAAATGATGGCCATGCAGATATATTTGCCGTAAAGGTTGTGGTCAAATTTGCGGTGCCATGTATGTAATTAATATTCAATAGTTGCATGTTTTGTTAGCGTGTTTCCTTTTATGTATACAATTAAATTATATAATTATTAATCAAATAGAACCGAATAATATATTTAGCAATTTAGAGTTCAAACAACATTCGATTAAATTGCTCATGCTTTACTATTCGGAACAAATTAAACACAAATAAAGCTCAAGTAAGGTTTTACTGAATATCTTATATACTAATTCGTTATTTTTTAGCCAATTTATACAAATGAAGTGTAATTTAAAATTTTTACACTGCACATTTACAGAAAAATTCTAAGTAGCACTGTATTAAAAATACAACTGGCGTTTAAAAACATTACGCCATATTATTTAAATGTGAGAACATTTTTGCAGGAACTAATTTCCTTAGTTTGGGAGACCTAGTTAGCGAGGACTTATGACAAATGTACCAACTTTTACCAACCAAGAATATTATAAAATGTATCATTTCCTTCATTTTAGTTTGAAAAAAAAGAAGAAAATATGATCTTCTAAAAATGTACTATGATATTATTTTTGAGAATGTTTGTCTAGAAACTCGCTCTTGGTTTGAGAGAATCAATCAACGCACCCTTTACATACGTCATAGGCCTACGTATACATTTGGAGCTAAAACAATCCCACATTCCACAAATGATAAATGTGTAATTTTATTACTTTAAAAGTGTAAAATAATACGAAACGAAATTCTTTCAAACCATTTTGGTAAATTTTATAGTAATTTTGTATTTACAACGAACACGTGATGTATTAGTGTAATTGATCTACAAGCTTAATTAAACCGGTATTCAAAGTTTAAACTGGAAATAAAACCTCTATGAAGTAACTATTAAACCTGTAGACTATAACAAGTGTGTTCGTTTTTTAAATTGTGTTATTTTGTTCACACATTGAAATATTTAAATTAGAATTTGTATTAACAAAAAAGTGACAAAATTAAATAATTTTAAACAATTATTTAATACGGTAAAATGTTGGTAGTTTGTAAAGAACATAATAACACATATTTGTAGGCTATACATATTTTTATGTGTTGATAATCTATATAATATAATACAAATATATAAAACAAAGTCGGGTTTGTTACACCACTTATAACTCAAGAACGGCTGAACCAATTTTTATAATCTTTGATTTGTTAAATTTGTCTCCGCCCCTAATAACAGAATATCTATTAAAATATAGAAAATATAGCTGCACTATCCCTGAGTAACATAGGCTATAATTCATTTAAGTTAAAAACCTTTTTTATTTCAATATTTGTAAATGCAGCCGGAAAAAATGGGTAAAAAAACCATGTCAGAAAAAAAATCTAAACCATGCCATTTATACCACTTCATAGCTGTACACCATTTACATGTCGTCATAGGACCTAGTTTAAAATTTCGAATTTGTTTCGAATTGCCATAGAGGAAGCTACATACCAAATTTCATTCTAATCCGTTTGGTAGTTTTGGAGAGATCGTGATTTAATAAATTTGACCCACTCAAATCCCCCTAAGATTTCAAATTTTTTGTAACTCTTTCTTAGTCAGCACCTACGGCCCTAGATGAAGCTACTACATACCAAATTTCATTCCAATCTGTTCAGTAGTATTAGAGAAATCGTGATTTAGTAACTTTGACCTCCCCAAACCCCCCTAAAATTTCGAATATTTTGTAACCCTTTCTTATCCAGCACACGGTCCTAGATGAAGCTACTACATACCAAATTTCGTTCCAATCCGTTCGGTAGTTTTGGAGAAATCGTGATTTAGTAACTTTGACCCCCAAACCCCCCCTAAGATTTAGATGTTTTTGTTAATCTTCCTTAGTTAGCACCTATGGCCCTAGAAGAAGCTACATACCAAATTTCGTTCTAATCCGTTTGGTAGTTTTGGAGAAATTGTGATTTAGTAACTTTGACCCCCAAACCTTGCTTGCAATCCATATAAATGTACTGTATAAGTTAGGGTAATGCATTTATTTATATACAAACAACACATAACTTTATTTATAGTTTTTTATCAAATTGTTGAAATAATGGGAGATTTATTTACTGTAAATGGATTTTGTGGTACAATATTTATATTTGTACCATTTATTAGTTCTTTTATTAGCGAATTTCTAAAGCAAAGATGAGCTACTGCTGTGATTTTTATGGTAAGAACTAAGGTTGGGAGTAGTAAATGAGCAACGATTATGGTCTCCAGAACATGTTTTGGGGTGTCATTAAAAATTGTATGTATGTATGGATATGTGTTCGCACTCTAATGGCCGCATTTTAAGTTCTATTTGGTTCAAATTTGGTACACACGTTGTTTGTCTACGTCGCTCAGTCGAGTTCGTTAGCAAAAAAATACCAAGAACCAGAAGCATGTTTTTTTGAAAGGAAGTAACCTATTTTTTTAGATTGTTCGTTCTAGAATGAAACTTTTTTTGTAATTTACCTACAAATGTAGAATATTTTTCTGCATGTTGTTTTTTTACACGCCTTATAGCTGGATTGGTTACCCAAAATCGATCAAAATTTAAAATACCATAAAAATACCCGATACACGTGTGTTATTTTACCTAGGGAGAATCTTCTGATCCGAGGCCTACGGCCGAGTTTGTACGGTGCGAGCGAAGCGAAGAAGTCCATAACACGAGGCCAAGGTCGAGGTTCAAACTCTGCGAGTGGAACGAAGGAGCCCATAAGTCGGAGCTGGAGGCTTAGGTGCAAACACACTCTATTAATATTAATTAATTAATAAGCGCCTACGTTTCCCAAATAGTTGGTTGAAACCCTAAAACATATACACTTAATTTTGGAAATTCGTTCAACAAGTCATCGGTTTAGATGCGTGGTCGAATTATTTTAATTGAGAGTTGTTAATATCTGCTTAATAGCTACAAGAGGACAAGATTTTTTAGGGGCTTATATCTTGCGACATGTTTATTTTAATTTAAAAGTTTTTCCAATGGTATATTTCATGTTCACAAAAATTATTTGTATAACTCAATAAATCATCAATGAAATTGTAAGCGAACAGAAAGTTTTCAGGTTTCTGTAAAACCTGTTTACGCTACTACTTAGTTTCATATTAATATGTAGCGTAATATGGTTATAGTTTGGTAACGGTGAAGTAAAAAAATCTTGGATCTAGGTTTTATTACTTTTAATTCTTTATGATAAAACTTTATACGTGAATCCCAGTTCTATAATATTGCTGTACCTTGGCCAGAATATACAGTTATTAAATTGTAAACAAGATTTCAAGTTCAACCTTGATGACGCATACTCTAAACCCTGTAATTGTTTAGTCGTACAATAAACATTGCAAATGGTTTCGTGTCTGTGTTGATGACCCTGCTGATATACAGCTACGAATGACATTGTGGCTACATTTCCCGCCCCGGATATACATTAATGATGTTAAATTGTATGTTTTCGTAGTAATTTCTATTTCGTGAAATAAACATTGCCTCAAATTGATTCAACTTGAAAAACTGTCAAAGTTTTAAACGCAGTACATTTTTTCTACAAACAATTTCTAGTTATAACTTGGAAGTAAAATCGTTGTTATGCTGATAAATTTTCAAAAAGTGCATTAACCTTTAAACGTATTAGTTAAAAATCTTAGCACATACAATGTATGTACTTTGTGGTAAGAGGGCGGAAGTAAAGCAAACAGTGGTTGCTCTTCTTTAAAGCTGGTACGACAAACACATTTTCGGTTAATGAAAAAAAAAAAAACACACAATTTTTAGTTAATTTTACAAAATGTATTGACTCCTGTCGACCAAGGTTTCGCCAGCGACGGTATTAAAAGGCAGCTTATCACAGACTAAGGAAAATATAGAAATATGTTCGTTTTTTCATTAAAATGGAGTGCTACCAAGTACCTTCGTAGTGTAAATCTTACATTTTTAGTTTTTAATTTTAAATGCTTACTAATCTAACTGCAATACAATTTTTAGCTACATTCTTCATTTAATATTTCCAATCGTAAAAGTAAGTTGAATGAAATGAAATGAAAAAAAAATGTTTATTTTGCAACAAAAATAGGCTACCGCAATATTTGGTGAAATGCAAATAAAATATTTCTCCACAATAAAATAAATACTTAAGATAAACATTAATTGCATTTTCAAATCACAGCTGATTAGGCTGTATGCTTGGTTCGATAGTCATTTTGAAACATAACAACACAAAGAAACTTAACCCTAATGAGCTGCATTACACGCATTAGTTGATCTTACAATTAAACATTATAAGAATCTAATAACTTACAAAAAAATATATTTAAAAACACATTTGGAGTACCAATATTTACGTCAAAATGAAATTTTAAAGAATTATATATTTATTAAATTACAAAATGCAAAATTAATAAAAAAAATTTTCAATATGAAGAGTAAAATAATGCAGCCAAAGTTAAAAATTTGTATATCATATAAAATTAAAATTAAATTCTTGTATTACAGCCCATCTGTACGGCCATGTTGAGCAAATTTTGAAAACCGCACCCAATCGTGGCCGTTTAAATACTTTAAAACCACTACTTAGTACATGAGTTTTAAACCATCTAAAATCATTTAAAATTGACATTTTCTGATAAAATTATATGAATCCACGAACTGATTTAAATTACAAAGAGGTAAATTATAATTTTGTTCCCTGACCAAAAGTTTATAATTTAAATAAAGCAAACCTAACCTTCACTTGAAAACCTATCTAATTCATTTTCTATAAATTCCTCTCTAAAATAAGTTTACCGCCTAGTAGCCCAGTATATAGGGGAGTTTCAACTTTTTTATATAGGCGGCAAAAGATTTTTTTTATAGGATCGTTTGGTATGGTGCGGTGCTTTTTGAACTCATGGATTGATGCTCTACAACATTTAGGGAGGTATTGATAAAATTTGATGTTGGAAAGTTACAGCACATTGAAAATGGGTAAAACACAGTTTTTGGCAAAGTTGGAAAAATTTGATGTTTTTTGGATCCCCATAAAAATCGAACTACTGGACCAATTTTACATTTTGTTTTGTTTTTTTTAATCAACGCGATATTTTGTCCTCTTTAATTTATTAAAGAACTGTTTTTTACAAAATATGCACCGTTTTAGAGTTATAAGAGAAAAACTGGAAAAAGTCCAAAAAATTCGAGGTTTTTTGCCCCCAAAAGTTGTCCCCCCTCCCACTTTCGAGGTCGCAAAATTAGATTCGGAATACCCAAACCATCCTAGAAAAAAATCTTTTGCCGCAATTAATGTAATCTGAACCACTTTTTGGATCCTCTATATACTGGGCTATAGGTCAAAGTCTACTTCTCTGTAAAAGGTACGGTAATGATTTGTCTTGGCGGCATGTTTACATTTCTGCCTGCATCGTCCTTTATTCCCTGACACAAGGTACCAGTTGTCCCCGCCATAGTCCTGAATCAGCTGATAATGACACAGAATACCTTTCAGACTGCTACTTTTCAACATTTGTCTCTAAGTACAACATGTAGTTTAGTAAAAACTACAGAACTAGTTTTAGTTTAGTAAAAAAAGCGTAACAGCTGTTCTGCCGAATCATGTTCCCGATACCCTTACACTTGCGCTCCGTAACGTATGATTGATTTGGCTACAGCTTCATTTGGGTAAAACATTCCGATTTAGTTAATATGGAAATACTTGCATGTCCTAACAAATTTACCCAAGTTTGATTAATGGAATTTGTAGATTTTTATCGCTCATGAATTGAATAATTCCTCATATTTCAAAATACCGTAATTTTAGATTTGTCCAAAGTTATTTTCAAATTAAAAGTGTCAAAAATACTTTTCTGAATTATTTATCGTATATTGTAATACTATATGAGCAGGGGCCAGCAACAGAATGTCATCGTCATATAAATACACTCTGATCTGCGTGTCACCGAACTGGTAGCTTCCACCTAGAACCTCGTGCATGTCTTTTATAAATAAAGACAATAACAAGGGACTTAATAGGCACCCCTGCCTTAACCCCTTGCTTGTTTCAAAATAATTAGACACTACTTCCCCACATCAAACCCTTGCTGCTTTAAAATTAAGTATAACAAACTCTGTAAAATCCTGACATTTTTTTGTTGTACACACCCCGAAGAATATAGTGTATAAAACAATTAATTCCGAACTATTATATCAAAGGACACAGAAAAATCAACTAAAAACACAAGAAAGCTTTCCCTTTTTTAATGCAACATCAAATTTATCATAGACATGAGATTGAATATATTGTCAATGTTGGAATTACTTTTCATAAATCTCGCTTGGTACTCATTTAATATATCGTTTATACCTGTAACAAGTTTGGCAATAGCATAAATATTACAAAGTAACCCTATACGGTAGTTAAGTTACATCATTGGCATCACTTTTATTGCTTAATGGATATTACAATAGACTTATTAAAACTAATCGGCACTTCACTATTGTCCTTAATTAAATTTAATTAAATTAAATATTTTTAGAATAATTGCAATTAATTTGTCTGGGGCTTAATGTCAATAGATAATGTAGCTAGTCGAACAAGCCTTTCTTGTGTCATTGTTGACCGAATGTAAGTTTTTATGTATTTAAATTTCCACAAACTGTTACAGTATTTGGACTGTGATTATATGCACGGAAGTAATAATTTAAAAATCAATTTTCTCCCCCTCGTTTTCCAACTCGTTTTGTCGCCCCCAAAATTTGGCGCTCTTGACCGGGACATACGATAACTCCCGTCTAGGCGGTCGCCTAACTCGCCTGATGGGTCCACCGGCAATGACCCCAGAAAATTACTAATCCAAGAGTTCATTACACAAACGTTTTACTAGTTTGAAACCAGTACTACCCCCCCCCCCCCCCCACATACTAAAAGTAAGTTCCTCCAGTAGAAATGGTTTCTATTGTGTTGCACAAAAAAATGTAAATCTGTCCCAGAACAATGTGTATTACCAAGTAAATAATAGATTAATAATTAGACTTAATTAATTGCCGTATTCTGTTTAACACGTCATGAAACAACAACAATTACACTACATGACTTTTACTAAACCAATAATTGATTACATTATCAGAAAATATAATCAGAGAAGCAATTAGCTAATTAGGAAATACAATAAATAATAATTATTTAATCCATTTGTAAACCCTCATCATCTCCGACATATACATGTACAATGGATTTAATTAAACACAATAATATTGATTGTACTGGGACTGTTTACTTTATTTGAACTTTCTATTTGATTGTGTGATTTACCGCTCGGATGCTTCTGTTCAAATAATTTTCGTTTCGCGTAAAATCGATTATCAGTAATTGCTATAGTGAAATCAGTTTTGTTTATCTTCTACGATATTTTGGCTGAGAGTGTATTTGTGTATTACTCTTTATGTTACCTAATAGTGATAATGCGACAAAATTAAAGTTAAAATTAAGTTAAACTGAAAAACAAATAGCAGAGTTCGGTGGCCGTTTCAATGATTATTTGAAAATCAATAGAGTTCTTTAAAAAATATGCTTTCATGGTTTGTTTCAAAGTGTGACTGAGAAATAATTGCAAATGTTATTGAAAACTGTTTGCATTTTTTTTTGTAGTTTACATGGGTACACCCGTTTAAGATAAACAAAAAAAGTAAACAGAAAAATATTCTACCATCAATAGATGCACGTCATTGTTGGATGACTCCACCAGACGATACTTAAAACCGATCAATGCCTTCGCTCCTCAGTTCACAGGTCTGTCCAAAATACATAAAGACAATATTCCAATCCGTCCATTAATTAACTATACAACCGCACCAAGATACAGGACATAAAAAAACTTGAACAACTGATAAAACATAACATCGTTTTACATAATAACTACAGTGTTTTAAGTAGCATTGATTTTGTTGAAAAAACAAAACACTTAGACGTATTTCACAGACTTAAACTAATTTCGTTTGATATAGTGAATCTTTACACTAATGTACCCGTCCAAGATACTATTGACATCTTTAAAAATAATTTAATCAGCTATAATAAGCTCAGCACATCACAAATTGACGAACTCTTGTTATTACTTAAGGTCGTCTTGAACCAAAATTATTTTACATTTGATGATAATTTTTTCGTACAAAACGAGGGTCTCGCTATGGTTCACCACTATCCGGACTTTTGGTGGACATATTCTTGAACCATTTAGAAAACGAATTTATTATGTCTGATCACAACCCACATAAAACCAAAATATTATTTTATACAAGATATGTTGATGATACTTTTCTCGTGTTTGATGGCACTTTACGTCAGGCGGAAATATTAAAACTTTATCTCAACAAAATCAACCATAAAATGCAATTCACTATGGAGACCGAAATAGATAATAAAATAAACTTTCTTCATTTGACTATGACCAAAGAATATGATAAACTAAAATATAAAATTTACCGAAAATCTACCACTACAGATACCACTATTCATGCAACATTACACCATCCAATATCACAAAAAATGTCAGCATACAACTGTTTCATACACCGCCTTCTCACCATACCATTGGATAAACACGATTTCAACGATGAATTGGAAACCATTAAATATATAGCCCAAGCGAACGGATACCATGAAGCAATGATTGATAAACTTTTGCATAATCGTATAAGAAATAAACAGAACCCCATCACATGGTCTAAGAATAAGAATAAAAAATTCGTATCCATGGAATATTCTAACACCGTTCCGCATATGGTGAAAAATACATTGGCGAAATATGATATTACCGTCACTTTTCGCACCAACAATAATATTCAAAAATTATTACGACCCAAACGTGTAATTCCAATCGAAAAGAAGTCGGGTGTTTACAAAATCAACTGTGATGATTGTGACAATATTTATGTGGGACAGACGGGTAGGGCATCAAAGACCGTTTTAATGAACATTTGCCGCATAAAAACAAGCATAAATTTAAATCTAACTTTGCTCAACATTTAATTGACAGTAATAATTCATACACTAATTTCAACAAAAATCTGGTTCCACTTCATATTTGCAAAAAAGGTAGACCTTTGAACGCCTTAGAATAATTAGAAATTTATAAGGAGTTTAATAACAAATCCGTCTAAATTATTAAACGATCAGCTGGATTTTAAAAGTAATAGTTTATATGACACAGCCCTAGGCTATTTTAAACCGGTTTTCTAACTACAGTATTATATTTCGTTTGACTGTTTACGACAGTGTACCATGGACCACACTACGACCTACACGATGAATAATTGTCCGGCACAATTATGTTTTTTTAAAAGTGTTGTAACTGTGGTGTTTTTGTGTGTTTTTTAAACTTGTTATGTGTTTTATTGTGTTTGTGTAAGTGTACTTGACAATGGGATTGCGGTCCCGAAACGCGTCGTAAAACGACCAAAAAGTCACAAGACGGAACATTAAAAGGTAATATTTAATATTATTGTTAATATATTATCCTATATAATATTAGAAAAATATATTTTGCCAATGAAAAGATCTATAAAAATATCGAGGACAGTATTGTCTATATTATGGATGTATGGGAATCTGGTTGGCTGAAAGGATAGAGGCGTTAGACAAGTCTGCTACAGTTGGAACCTCCAATGTAGTTTGCGTAGGTTCGAACCTAGTTACTGACTATTTATTTTCCTTCGTTTTACCAATTTAATGATTTAATAATAAAATAATCATATGTTTTAGACTGTGCTAAATAAAATTTCAACGCCGCATATGTATGCATTCTGAATAGTAAAGTAGATTTTTGTCCCATTTAATTTTTTTCTATAAAATGAAAGCTTTATATTAATTTGTTGTGTTTCAGTGGACTAGGGGCAGAAGGAAGACAACAAAGTCAAATGGTCGTTTAAAGAGTTTAACAGGACAAAAAAATAATATCATACAAAATTTATAATATAGATTTGAATGAGTTATTCAAGTAAAATTATGTTTAAGACGCCATTTTTGCTTTAGATAACAATGTTTTATCAAATAATATTTTTAGAGTTTTATAAAATAGGATAGCATACTACTTAATCGTATGACCTGATAGAAACTGTATACTTTCCATTTACCCCAGTACTCAGATGTCCAAAATTAAAGTACTGTAGTTGTTCTTAACAATTACTGATGATCAGTTGTTTCGAATTAAAAGCAATTAATTATTTGATCAGAACATCCAATTGTTGAGTTAAACGATCAAAAATAGAAAGTTGAAATACAGTAAACCGTCCCAATACAGCCGCCGCTTTCGTGTTTAATGAAATCCATTTGAAATGTATGTTCAGGAGGGATGAGGATTTACAAGTGGATGAAAGATTATTATTGTATTTTATAATTACCTAATTGATCTGTGTTTACATTTTGTATCAATTATTGGTTTAACAACGAGTCATGTAGTGTAATAGTTATTGTTGCATTTGTTAAACGTAATACGCCAATTAATTAAGTCTAATTAATAATCTATTAAACAAAATACAACAATAATTATTAAATTCTAATTAATTATTTACTAAATTCTATACAGTGTTCCGGAACTCTTTAGAAGTATTCGGTGCAACACCTACAAAAGCCTTTTATGCTTAAATGCTCAATAAATTGCCATTATGTTTGATTCAAACATTAATTAATTATGTAAGTAATATTAACAAAAATATAAGGATTGTGGTTCCAATTTTATTTAAAATCTAAAATATAGTTGATTGAAAATTTGTTATTTGAAAAAAGTGAGGAAAGAACTTATTAACTTTAGATAAATTTTGTTCACTATCGTTTAAGTTTGTATTACTTAAATTTTTTTTAGCTTAAAACATTTAAATAATCATTGTTTTTGGTGTAATTTGTATTGCCCATTTATGTTTTCTAACCAAATGAAGTGGACTACATGTTGGAAGTTCTATGAAGTGCACATAGTAGGTGTTTTTTAGAAGCAACACCGCAGTAGATTATTATTTGTGCCATTGCCACTCTAATGCAACTTCTTCTGGAAGAAACATAGTGTTACAATGCAGTTTGGATTTATACAATGCGTATCCTCAAGTGTTTAACAGTTACATAAATAAACATAAGAAACACATGAAACTGTTAGGTTATGTTCTGCGATGTATAAGGTTTTTTTTAATAAAAATATAATGTGTTTGTTTTGAGCGGGGCAACCACAATTTCATATTCTAGTAAAATACACTACCCATGCGGTACGAATTGCGATAAAAACCCCAGTTTATACAAATGAAGCTCTACTATTTTCGTAAATAAAGAATCTAAAGAAAATTGTTTCATTCAAGATTTTAAGAAATTATAATAGGTGATTACTATGGTTTAAACATATATCCAGTGGTTTCATTTTTAAAATAAACATTTTTGTGGTGAACTATATGACATTTGACAGATTTAGTTTATATAGAATCAGCTGTTTTGATATTGTTGTATCATATGTTTTATATCTCTGGATTATAATGGTCACATTTAATTCTGTAAAAGAATTATGTTGTATAAAGCCTTAATTAATAAAAGGTTAGTTCTTTCCATTACAGTTTATACAACATAATTTTAAATTCAAATATTATAAATAACAATACTATTATACTAATCATAAAATGGATAAAATACTTCGACCTGAGAGATTCAGTTCTACTCCTGATTCACCAATTGCATGGGGAAGAATGTGGTGAACTATATGACATATGACAGATTTAGTTTATATAGAATCAGCAGTTCTGATATTCTTGTATCATATGTTTTATATCTTTGGATTATAATGGTCACATTTAATTCTGTAAGAGAATTATGTTGCTTAAAGCCTTAATTACTTAAAACGTTTAGTTTATTCCCTTACAATTTATACAACATAATTCTCTTATTGTTTTTAAAGGTATTTTCACATTTTTAAATTAAAAAATATAATACTTTAATTTTTTAAATTTATTATCAATTTAAGCAAGTGGAATATGATTTATATATTTTTTTAAAATTTAACATTATTTTATGAATTAATTTCATCTTTATCTTATTTGACATTTATATTTTTATTTTATGTATTTCTATTTGTATTTTGTATGTTTATTTTATATGATTTTATTTATTTATTTTATGCTTTATTCTATTTTATATTGTACTTTTAACTATCTGATTTTATGTTATTTTATTTTAATTTTGTACAATTTATTTAATTTTTATATTTTTATTTAATTTGATTTATACTTCGACCAAGGATGAAATAGAAAAATATCGCTTTAAAATCACTTTAATTTTACATCCTACTCGACCTACGTTAATATTTGAAAGTGTGTATACAGATGTAACTAGAAATTCTTCAGTTGGTTTTTGTTCAAAAAGTTGTGGAAAAGTGCTCATCTTGAACATTGCACTATATATTATTAGCAATGTTCGATACAATTTTAATTTCTGACATTAAGGGTAGTAGTACTTTTTAAGTTTAGTATATACTTTACTTTCTTTAACCATCCCTTCCTTCCGAAATACAGCTTTTTATTTTCAGATTTGAAAGAAATTTTCCCTTTAAACTTTAGGTGCAAAAAGGTGTTATTATAATTCAAACCAAGTCTTGCCATCAGTTAGCTTACCCTGTATGTTACACAATGTATGTTACCCCTAATTTTACCCCAACTTAAGTGTTTTCAAAAGGAATGCTTCAGAATTTAGTACTGTAATATATAAACAGCTGAAAGAATTATTTCCAAAATTGAACATAGCTTTTTTTGAAGTACACAAATTATATCAATTTCACATCTAGAGCCCAGTGAACTGGTAAATATAAGACGTTGAAATAAAACAGGTCATATTAAATACAAAATGTTTCACGAAATGGTAAACCGATATTATTTGTGTCGATGTTTTTAGAAAGACCAGAAGCCTCTACTATTAGTTTAGACAGATGTTCCCAGTAGTGTCAATTGTAATACTACAATCGTGAGGTTGGTTTTAAATAAAACAAGGTAAATATTTTGTGCAAATTTCTACTCTGATGAATATAACGAACTTATAAATAAAAAAGTCTATCAAAAAGTATTTAATTTAAAAATGTGTGCAATACATTCAAACAAAATGTATACACACCTTTAAATTTCTAACAATGCTTGAACAGTTATATCATTTCAAATAATATGCAGATATACCTTTCAGTTTATTTTTGCTAAAATTGTTCATAGAACAATATTTTGTAAATCTACTTACCAAACAAAACACAACATTCCAATTGGCATCCATGGTGGTAAATAATTGAAAATATGAGTATACTCAGCACGACTTGTCGATTTCCGGCCTTGGCCTGTTTGATATCGGAACATCAGCTGATACTTTGACGCCCTGCCGGAACCCACCCACGGACATAATAATATACGAAATGTATATCTAAATCTCAATATTACATAGATCTATCTGCTCAAATAAAATACACTAACGTTTTAAAGCTTTCAAAGTTTATTTTCCATTGTGTTGTTTTAGATGCTGTGTATTTGAGTTCGTTCAACATCTCGACCTATCATCCATTAGTTGCGTTTAAGTGGAATTGGCTGACTAAAGAGTAATTATTAAAGCAATTAATGAGAAGGATAATAAACGTGTTATTTGTTGAACGTGAAATGTTTAAACGAATAATAACGAACTGTATGCAGCTTTTAATTGTATTTGGTAGTCATTTGTATTCATCTTGTGCCATCACTGGACGATTTGGGAGCTAGAAACCATTCAAATTCTATTGCTTTCTTTCAAAGTTGGCTAGAAATTCAGTGGATCCCAGACTGAGTAATCCTACCAATATATGATTGCTCAGATCTCGTTTTAGACCCTACTTCTATGAAGAACAGTATTTCCACAGGTCACCAATATTTCAATATCTCTATATACAAATTAATGTTTCGTTGCATCTTTGCCCTCTATAGACTTAAAAAATATTCGACCAATTTCACTAAACATTTTACAGTTTATCATCGCCAGGAGTGTTTGGACGTTACAATGACTACAGTCTAAGGGGTTGAAATAGGGTTGCTACCACTATATAATAAATATAAATAAAACTAATATCCGACAAGATGTAAAGCTAATATTATGTAATAATACTTTTAAGTGATATAAAAAAACAATTCGCAATTTGATTACTTAAGCAAAAGGGATAAAATATAATAACTACCCTTAAAATTAAATAGTAGACTAATCTATACACTTACTTTTTCTATATGCTCAAATACTACTCAACTGCACATATTAGTACCAGGATTGTTTAGAGAATATGGTCACTTCAGTACAAATGGGGTAGTCATCCCTATAAATAAAAAATAAATTGCACTAATTTGATAAAAACTATGAAGCTAAAATTATTTAATATTATTCTTAATTGATACAGGACCGTTTTTAACCTCCCAAACACCCGAAGCACTTTAAACTGTTGCGCATCTCCCAC
>JAGFPH010003756.1:0-20758 GCA_018207615.1 Philaenus spumarius
GTCCGTAGTGTTGGGTTTGATTGATGTTTTCCTTGGATAAATAAAACCCGAAACCCGACAAGTTCTTCGCCATCAAAGAATGGTGTAAAGATGTCGTAAAAGTCATTCGGCTAGAAGTCTTAATAACTCGGTTTTTATCGTTCTTCAATGTAAACGACATAATCGTAAAAACAAACAATTAAATTAAGTATTTGTCATGGTTAACTACGGTCATTTGACGTTAGTCGAGGATTGAACAATAAAACTGGGCGTAGTGGATTATGTCATTGGTGGCTTTATGGTTTCTTTTTAGATTCGAGTTACAATTTTCTACCGACTGTCTGACAAACTTGGTAATTTTTTTTAGAGCTTTGTGTAGAATGACGGAATCGTCATATCTGCCCAACCTACAGGCAGAATCATATCTCCTTCATTTTATGCGATGAAAGTGTACAAATCGGTAATTTTAGTAGCATTACCAAGTAGGCCTTCATAAATTGAAAATACAGAATACACCTTAATAAACAGTACTGAAAGTTTTAAGTGTTTTATTTTTAGACAAACTAGGGGGCTTTGCCGCCTGCTAGCTCCGGTCGCCAACCCCACCCCACCCCATCTTATTTTTCGACTTCATGAATTTGTGCGCTTGGAAGTTAGTTATGCAATGGTCACCGCTACGCAATACACTTATTTAATCTATTCTTATTACTTTATAATTATGAAAAGAAGAAGTAGACAAACTTTTTTTATATAATAGAGATTTATTTTTCTTCTTACTGACTCAACAGGGTCTTCTTTCCCCGCTAATTTTTCCAAGCCCCTTCCCTTGTCAGTGGTTCCGCTAGGTAGTAGCTATTTTTATTACTTTATAATTATGAGAAGAAGAAGTAGAAAAACTTTTATATATATAATAGAGAGATATGCAAAGTAAAACGAAGCTGAAAACGTTAGTTTTTACCACTGTAATTTTGCACTTTTTTTATTTATAAATAATTAGACTGTTATCTATTACAAATTATTTATTGTACACATGTTTATATTTTAATAATACAGTAGTATTAACAACATCTCTTTCTCTCGAGTTTCTGGTTCATGGCTCAATACGTATCTCAATTTATTATAACTTTAAAATAAAAGTATAAAAAAAACTAATATATAACTTTAATTTTGCCAAACATATATATAAAATCCAATAATTTCAATAAATAATTTCAAATCCAAGATATCAATATTTAAATTTATTCAATTAAAAGCAAATCTATGCTATTCAAACCCAGATATAGACATATTTACTCAGTGAAAAAAACACTATAGTACCTTATTTTTGATTCTAGGCCTAATTCAAAACTTTTAAACAATTATATTCCATTTATTGTTTCACCTATCTTACAGCTGGTCCACTTTCAATGCCAAATAATAACTTCTACACTATCTAACAAGCACTTTTTATATCCTTCTCATATAATTATATAATATTATATAATTATTTAAAAATTTAATGATTTTTCAAAGCCTTATTTATTTAAAAATGTTTCTAATTGTTGAACAGGTTGGTGAAAAGGGATTGTTGCATGATTCTAACGTATCTATCTAATTATTATAAATAATAATAAAGAATTTATTTCCTGCGTCCATAATAACAGTACTAACAGAATGCACAACCATACAGACATGAAAAACTAAAAATACATCTCGATAATAACATATTTGACTTATAACTAAATATATGAGTATTTACAAAAAAATTAGCTTATGTACAACTTTTTTCTTCTACACTCTTTTGTGAAAGCTTCAAACACTTAAGGAACTGAGGGAACTCTGTTGGCGAAGCCAGTTTTTGGGTTCACTAGGACCACCGGGAACCCAAATCCAGATTGCTAGCTAGTCCAAACCTCTTTGATCTCTTGTAAAAGGTTAAAATATGTCCTCCCTGTAATGTTAATGGTTTACATTGGCAGTATTTCAGTTATCAGCTTTACCGAAATAAGGATACGGACCCAGAATGCTACTGCCTGATACAGAGCACCATAGCCTGAATTTAGCGCTTACTGACCTGTAGTTTAGTTTAGTATTTATGCTGTTGAATTCTATTACAAATTCCTACAACAAACAGTTTTTTCGAGACCAAAATTGAGATGTTAAAAAACAGAGTGTTTTTTTTCAAATTAATGATCTTCTGTAAATGTTTGTGAACAGATATTATTTGTAACATGAAATTAGTAAAAATGTACCATATACGTGAGTAGCTGGCGTGACAACAGTGCCATGACACGCCTAACATGGCAAAATTGTTTTACAAAAAAATAAAGAATAATCAAATTTTCTATACAATGTTTTTAAAAATGCACTAGTACGTCAATGTTAAATCGTGTATTTTAAAATAGATTAAAATTTAGACTGAGAAAACTTTTACGGGTGTTTGTATTTCCACGAAACAGATAAGAGAAAAGACAGCTGTCAGAATTTCTCGTAGTTTCTTTCTAGCGGTGGGCTTTAACAAAATGTTTTTCAATTCCAATTTCAAGCTCTTCTTGTTAAAAAAGCTTTTCAAAGATGTCTACGGTCAAATCAAAACTTCGTTTTACAATGAAGCAAGACCTTCTACAGAACCTCATGCCTCGCATCAACAACTATCCATGGAGATTGAAATGAAGAAATACCTAATTGAGGAGTTTAAAAGTGGTGTTCTTTTCCACGTAGAATGACTTCATAAACTTGCTCTGTTAAATTAAATTGTTTCTTACCTTATATAGTAAAATTAGTTTTTTCTTAGTGGTTACTATTGTTCAAGATTGTTACTTTTTCACAGCGATTGACTTTTCACGACAAATGATTTTATTTTGGCCTATATTTTGTTCTTAAGGGTCTTCAAACTATAGGCCCCTACCTTGCGTAATACAGCAAAAATATGCACTTCGTACTAACGTGTTTCGGACGCCGTTTTTCAACCTAAAAAGTTATGAAACATCTTAAATTGTTCTTAAATTGTACTTTTGTCTTATACCTCATAATTGAAAGAAATCGTTGGCAACTCCTTTTAATCAACAGTTTAACTGAGCAAAAATCGATTATTTTAAACGCATTTTTTGGGAGTTTTAAGCAATAATTTCCATATTTTAAGCTAACACGTAAAAAATATAAAGCCTTCTTTATAACTTAAAGTAGTTTCCCAGATTATTAATTTATAAATAGAATCCGAAACACGTTATTACGAATGCATGTTTCAACGATTTTGCTACTTCAGTCAGACCTTTTTTATTGAAATCATACTGTACACTCGGGAGTTTTCTTCAAGGTAAAGAAGAGCCTTAAACTAAGCCACAAAATGCAGTTTTCTTTTGTTCAATCGACGTACAATCAAGTGGCACTCAGAATGCGTAAAATCTCACCATTTTGCATCTAGTTTCCTTGAATTTTCCCAACCCCGGTTTTATCTGGGGGGTGGGGGGGGGTGGGGGGGAGTATTACACACCCCCATGCTCTGGTGTTGTAATTTGGACTCCCATTTCTGAAGTACGGCGCACGCATTTGAAATTAACGTATTTTCAAATTTTCAAATACTCAATTAGCAAAAACTGTTCAGTATCTGTAAAATTATGCGGGCACACTTAAGGTGCACTCATCTCTCCCAAACGTATTCTACGCACAACAGGTGTTTGTAGCAATTGCTTAAGTTTTATTTCAATGTCAAATATGGAAAAACCTTGTCCATTCCAATTTATGACGCATGTCACTATTGTATCGCTGGGACTGTAGCAGAGGCGTTTATTTATTTATATTGACGTGAAACAAATGTCAGATTTTAATTTCAATATATATCCCGTATTGCAAATTACATAAATGTCACGTGGTTCGCGCATTTGTCGCTATAAACGTATGACTAATAACCTTTGTCTTCTCGGGTAAATAATTAATTATTGGCATTCTTTGTTGTACCACTTGCAACGGGAAAACGTGTCAAATGTACAATTATAATCAAAATAAGACCAACAAAATGGTTTTAAGTAAGTAAAATAATAGACCACTTATAAAGGAAGCGTTAGAAAAAAAAAGAAAAGTACATTAAGAATGTTTAGTTTATAGGCTATGTATAGGTTGCCACAACTAATTTTTTAATAAAAAACATAGATTTCTTTGAAAATAATAATTGAATAGGGTAGATCTAGAATAGCGTGTTGTGTATGCTTATGTGTATATAATGTGTGTAAGGGCGTATAAGCTATGGTATTTTTATATGTGTGCATGCATTTTAATCAATAATCACATGCAATGCATAACTATGTTAATTAATTGTTTATTGACATATTTAATATTGTATATATTTTTTTTTATTATTATTATTTATTAACTCCCTCCAGAAGCAATACATAATACAAAATATGAACACATCTATTAAAGCTATTTTATACATTACGAAACAGTGAAAGAAAACAAAAAATAAATTTAACAACAGACATAAAGTGAACCTTGACTTGTATCATATTCTAAAAAATAAACACTTTCTCCCAATTGCACTTACACATCTATACATACCACTAATATACATAGCTTATTACAATAACATTGTATTATTTAACTCAAAGTAAAATCACATTTACTTAAATAAAACAGAATTTAAAATATATATATAATACACTTCAAAGATACAAAACCCACATTACTCTGGAAGAGAAATAACAAAAACAAAGAAGAAACACCCGGCTCCCCTAAAGGCATAGCCCGCTTTGGGGATAGCCACTCGTACATTTTCGTAAACATAAATATGACAGCAGTGAGACAAAAATTAACCAAATATATACAGCTCCTAAGTCAAAATTATAATTTAAAAAGAGTTTTTTTTCAGAAATTAATTAAAAAAATATCGGCGAACATTCTACCCAAATATTAACAATATACATTATATGTTCTTGCTAAACAAGGGAGAAAAACAGCGTAAAAATACAAAATAACACAAATTTACACATATGTAAGATCATTGTAAGAGGAATAATAATACCTAAAGATCACTATACTATATAATAACTATTAACTATGTACATTTAACAAGTGTTCAACGTCTTCCCGTTCAAAGAGCCAATTTCTTAATTTTCGCAAAAAACATGAAAGTGGATTTCCACATTTGATGTGGCCAGGCAGTACATTAAACAATTTTGGCCCGAGGAAACAAAACGTTTTCGTAAAATAAGTCTTAAAAGGCTTTGGCACTACAAAATTTCCTGCACTTCTTAACCGTTCCCTCCTCCCATCACACCGATCAGAAAGCTGCCTGTTTCCACTTTTAATAAAAAATAACTTAAGTACTTTGTAAATATACAAGTATCTTAAAGGTAATATCCTTAAAGAAATGAATAATGGTTTTGAATGTTCCAACCTACTCTTGTTTAGGATCATCCGGACAAACTGTTTCTGAATATTAATTACAGAAATCAGATTACTAATGTAAGTCCCTCCCCAGCTATACAAACCATACTCTATCCTACTTTGAGCCAGTGAAAAATAAATCATGCGCTTAACATCCGGAGGACACATATTTCTAAGAAAATAAAACACTCTTAAAATACTACCCAATTTAGATTTTAACTTAGACAAATGAACTTTCCAATTTAATTCACTGTCGAGGAATACACCCAAATATTTTATGCAGCTTCTTGCTTTAACTTCCTTCACGCGTACAATTTGAGCAAGGATATATTAAATCCTCCGTGAAGTCATAACTTCCCTTTAACATGAAATTTATGTAGTTAGTTTTTTCGACACTCAGGACCATACGATTTTTTAAAAACCACCATCTAATGGCTCTTAGGTCATCATTCATGGCCTTTTTGACATCACTCCATGTACCTTCAACATAACATAGTGCAGTATCATCCGCAAATGATGTCAAGCTGCCATTTAGTCGCGCATTACAAAGGTCATTAATATATATAAGAAACAATATGGGACCCAAAACAGAACCTTGAGGTACGCCATACTTGATTTGCCCCATTTTACTAATAACACCATTTACCCTCACACATTGTTTTCTTCCAGCAAGATAGCTTTGAAACCAACTCAATACAACTCCTCTGATACCGCAATTTGAAAGTTTATGGATCAATATTGAATGATCAACAGTATCAAAAGCTTTTTTAATGTCTAAGAAAAGACCACTCACACATTTACCACGATGTATGCCTTCATTTACACACCTCATTAAATTTGAAAGAGCTTCTTCTGTACTCATACCTTCTCTGAATCCATACTGGTTACTACTAAAAAAGTTAATTTTGTTTAAATAGCCCATCAATTTTCGTTTCATAATTTTTTCGAGTATCTTTGAAAAGGTTGAAACAAGGGATATTGGTCTATAATTATTACATACGTTAGTAGACCCTTTTTTATGAATAGGAATCACTACGGCTTCCTTGAGTTGGTCAGGGAAAACGCCAGAACCAAAACTAAAATTAAAAACATATAGCAAGATATCGATAAATTTATGATAAGTAAGTTTTACCATAGTAGAGCTAATTCCATCAATGCCTGGAGATTTCCTACTTTTTAAACAGTTAATCGCGCAAACAATATCTCTTTCTGAAATTGAATCTAAAAACATGGAAGAAGCTTCACACCTGCCACGAAAACAAGCTTCTAGATCGGATGAAACACAATATGAATCATTTTTATGGTCTAGTTCACAAGATATATCATCTACAACAGACAAAAAGTATGTGTTGAACCTCTCAGCCACTATCCCAGCGTCATCATGTAATTTACCATCAACCAATAAACTTATTTTATTATTCATTGACTCAGTTTGACCAGTTATCCGTTTTAGAATACTCCATGTCATTTTGGAGTCCCTCTTGCAGTCTTTTAGAAGACCAAGATAATAATTACTTTTTATTTTACGTATATCATTGTGTAAGTTATTACGAAAACTTTTAAAAGTTTCCCTTAATCTATCATCAGTAGGACGCTTATTAAGTTTCTTATAAATTAAATCTCTTTTTTTAATGCGCTTACAAATGTCATCAGTTATCCACGGTTTTAATTTTGTGAATACCTTAGTATTATAACTTACATATGTCGCTTTATTAACTAAGTCTAATAATATTCCAATAAATTTAGAATAGGCAAGGGATGCTAAAAGTTGTCGATAAACATCGGTCCAATCCACGCTATCAAGCGCACTATTTAAACACTCATAATTGATGCGATAAGATATGACTTGCTTACCGGTCGAAGTCAACTCCCCTCCCCTCAAAGTCAACAATGTCATGAAATGATCAGAAACATGCGATTCAACTACCCGTTCCTTCGGATTTATTCTAATCTTATTTAATACTCTAACATAAACATGGTCAATACACGTTTCTGAATCCTCTGTAACTCGGGTAGGCTGATTTATCAACGATTCCAGGCCAAAACTACTCATTAATGTTTTATAATTATTTGAAACTTTACATTCCTCTAGTATATTAATATTAATATCACCAATCACTATACAATTTTTAGGCGATTTAGTTTCCTCAATTTGTATAAAATAATCATTTAATTCCTCAAGAAAAAACTCAATCGATTGCGAATGCAATCTTTACATACTTATTAAGAAATAAGTTTCTTTTGAAAACTTAAAAACAATTTCCAGCGCGTCTGCTGAAGTGAATTTGAGTTGTCTACTCTGCAAACATTCAATTTGAGAATGTATATAAACTGCCACGCCCCCCGCTCTATAAGTTTCATTAGAACTTAGCATAAGATTATAATTTGGTAATTGATAAAAATCACTCTCAGTTTTGCTTATCCAAATCTCAGACAAAACTATTATAAGCGGCCAAACCTCCCATCCCGATAACTCAGTTAATAGAATGTCGAAATTTTTACGCATGCTTCTAATATTTTGATGAATTATGACAAGACGCTCAGAACCATTGGCAACAAGATCAACACAATATACAGGGTTATTAAAAAAGAAACCAATAACTTTTCGAAATCAATAACATTGAAACTGCATAATTTATACCGCTCATGGTGGGTGGGATCAGTGGGTAGCTAATAAACTAAAGTTTTACTTTAAGGGCAGTCCAACCTAAAAAAAAAATTTTTTTCGTTTTTGTTTTTTTTTTGTTAATTATTATTCTTTAGAATTTTCTCTTTCCAACGATATGTAACACTTTATGTTCTTATAAATTTTCAATAAAAAATAAACAAAACAGCTTGCATTCATTTTTAGGTGAGTATTAAAGCCAAGTATGTAAAATATGTTTTCTGTTTTCCGCTGTTTTTGTGATTTTCCGAAATTTGTCATTTTTAAACTTTCGTGACACATTTCTCAAGAACTACTATTTGTATCATAATGACATTTTTACTTGATGTTTTTGGCACCAAATATTAGTTCCTATCATGAGGATTTTTCAAAATTATATATATTTGCTGAATAAAAATAAATATTTCTATTAAAACATTGTAAATTTAAACACAATTTAAAAAAAAATCCTATTAAAAAAAAATAAATACAAAAACTCCTGATAGGAACTAGGCAAAGATATAATCTTAAAAAAAAATGACTCTAGCTCTTACTGAACCAGCGATATGTGTCACTTAGTTAAGTCGGGCTGCCCTTAACAGCTGTTTGTTAGAAAATTGTTGCTATATAACCCTTCTTTTCGTTGATGTAGAAATCGTTAATAATAGCGTTGAGAAAGCTTTTTGTGCGCTTGAACAAGAGCAAACTCAGTCAGTTACTTTAGTGCAACGCTGTTTTAGGACGCGCTTTCAAAAGACTCACCAGGTAGGCGGTCTACTTATGTTTGGCAAGAAATTCAAAAATACAGTCACTCGTGCGTTGGCCACATGTGATTTCTTTCTGTGGGGGGTTATGTTAAAGTTCAAGTTTTTATTCCCTCACTACCATTGAGCCTCTTGGAATTAAGGCAACGCATATAAGAAGAGCTGTAGAGAATGTTGACGTAAATACCATTAACAGAGTCTGGTCAGAACTTGACTATCGAATTATTGATGTCTGCCGTCTACCACATGGGCTCATATAGGAACTTTATAACATTGTTAAAAAAAATGTCCTCTTTGTAATGGTAGCTTACTATTATTTTTTTTCTGTTGATAAAACCCATTTTCCTATATTCATTAAAAAGTGTCTATTTATTTTTTAATAAACCTGTAGTATTGTTGTATTTATGATTGCAAAATAATGTAATTATTGTAAATAGATGTTTTAAGCTTTGCAAGTTTTGTACACCTAACTAAAACCTCGTGTGTACGGACCAGGAGAGCCCTGGTACGGACTCGCTTCGTAAAATCGTACTGCAAAAACTCTTATTATGAAGATATAACTCTCTCGGAAAAAAAACTTCGCTGGTTCTAGAGTTATGGTGCAACCATGAGCAACCACTGGCTTTTCTAGAACTTTACCCACATCTTTTCTCCTACACTATCTTGGGGAAACAAACTCAAGTTTATTTAGTATAGACATTGTATTTGGATAACCTAATAGAACTCCTATCCAATGCATTATTTCAATCCACTGGAAATTCGACGAAAGTGGCGCGATCTATAAGGGAAACGACGAAAGTGGTGTGTAGCACCCATCGATATACAGGGTGAGTTTTACATGTCCCCTAATTTTTTCCGCATTTCTTAAGATATCGACTCCCAACCACCGCCTAACATCATTGATTAGTTTATACTTTCTTTTGATGAGGTTCACATTTTTAGCCGCCATCTTGGATCAGCCATATTGGATTGAACTTTTATTTTTTAAATGTAAAGGTAAGGTTGTGACCCATCATTTCAAACTATTTTTTCCCGTAGAACACGATGCCGCAATCGGTTTTTAATTATCTGCTTTCGTTCTCGAGATATGCTTTCGTTTTATTACATTTTTTTTAAATATAGACCCTTTATCATCAGATATCAGCTTATAGATTTTTATTAAGTTATACATTTTTACTACCATCTTGGGTACGCCATATTGGATTGAGATGCTTGTTTTTAATGTAAATGTGGTGTTGTGACACATGATTTTGAACTAATTTTTACGCTTTACACGCTGCCGTCATCAGTCGTCATTCTGTTTAGGCCTACCAGGATTTTAACACTTGCAACACTTCCGGTTTTTCTAAATTTACTGACTAATTCTCTGACATATTTCCTGCAAATTGGCCTGTCGGGATGTAAATGTTGAAACGTCTTTCAGTTTCGTGAACGTTTTCTTCTGAAGCACCATAAAGTAAGATTATCTGTTCCTTTTCTTGCAGAGTGCGAGCCATATTAACTAGCCTATGCTTATTTTTAGAACTATTATCAATGAATACAGAAACTATTTTTTAGTTTATAGTATAACTATAGTTTCTGTATTCATTGCTATTATAGGCCTACTCAAAGTTAAAAATAATACCTTAGCCCCACCTTTTTATCAAACTTACGATTTAAATATTATGTTCACACAATGACATAATATCCACGATCAAACAAAACTGTGCTTTTAAAAACTAGAATGTACCACACAAGTAACATGAGAACTAGAATTTTCAGCGGTTTTAAATAGCCATGATTTACAACAATGCTATCAGCTACTAGCCTAATCAGCTGTTTATGCCAGGCTTTAACAACACCTTTCTGTAATTTTAACCATACAGCACTCTCACACAACAGGAAGACTACGGGCGAGTTTGTTAAAGTAATTACTGTGTGAAGCCTCAAAGAGTAGGTTTTTTATCTTTAAAATCATTAATCAGTATTCTACAATAAGTAATACAGCTTTTAATGTTACAGCTTTGATTTACTAAACTGTTAATGTATTTTAATTTTAAAGTTTAAAAGTGTTTTGTTTGTTTTTTTTTTAGTTTAAAAGTGACATAAATAAGCTTACAATGTCTTTTTATTTTTATTTTGTAGTATAATTATTTATTTAAAAACAATTAAAGGATTTTAAATTAAAAATCTGATTGCGGCAGCGTGTAAAGCGTAAAAATTAGTTCAAAATCATGTGTCACAACACCACATTTACATTAAAAACAAGCATCTCAATCCAATATGGCGTACCCAAGTTGGCAGTAAAAAATTATAACTTAATAAAAATCTATAAGCTACTACCAAACTGTGATATCTGATGATAAAGGGTCCATATTTAAAAAAAATTTAATAAAACAAGGGATTTTTGAAAATTTTCAATTTTTTTACAAAATGGTTAATATCTCCTCGAGAACGAAAGCAGATAATTAAAAACCGATTGCGGCATCGTGTTCTATGGAAAAAAATAGTTTGAAATGATGGGTCACAACCTTACCTTTACATTTAAAAAATAAAAGTTTATTCTAATATGGCGGATCCAAGATGGCGGCCAAAAATGTAAACCTCATCAAAAGAAAGTATAAACTAATCAATGATGTTCGGCGGTGGTTGGGAGTCGATACCTTAAGAAATGCGGAAAAAATTAAGGGGGGACATTTAAAACTCACCCTGTATAGGCTATACTTATAGTTCGTTGGTAGCACCATATGAATGATTTCTCCCTAGCGCTACCCGACGGAGCGATCATGCAATATTTTCCCGACAACCTTTTTTCGCCACACTGTCGCCGTATGCATGCATGATCTATTTTATTATAAATGATCTATAGTATAGATCAGTGTTATGTTTGCGAACAGTGACAGTGATTTAAAATCATTAAGTTAAAATAATTAAGCAAATTTAGTTTATTTTATTTAAATTTATATCCGTTTATTTTGGATGGGATTGCATGCATTATTTTGGCCCAAACTTAGAAATTTAACATACACTTTTTTATAACCCATATGGTTTTATATTTTTAGTTGGCCAACGATCTTTAAATGTTCACTTTACTTTTCAATTTTCATGTAACTTTAAAGTGATGTAATATTAATTTTATTTGTGAATGACAATAAGCCAAAATAATTTAAAAGTTTAACTTTAAAAAAAACTTACAAATAAAAACGTAATGAGGAGTTTTTATCATGAAAAATTTGTGAATCATTTCTAATCATGAAAAAGGGAAAATAAATCCACTTTTACTTTCTCACTATACTATAGTATAGAGAAAGTATAGTGATCGCAAAAAAATCGATGTTGAGATTTTTGTGGAAATATCCGTTTTGGGACCCCTGAGTCCAAAAATGTGGTTTTTACAAAATGTCTGTATGTCTGTATGTACAGTATACAGCTAGAGCGAAAACTATTCGATCGATTTCAAACAAGTTTGCACCAGACATGTCAAGTAGGCTATAGATGCACGAAAAACGGTTTTGAACAATTTTGAAAAACAACCCCCTTTTTGGCAAAAAACCCCAAAAATCAGTTATTATTTTTTTATAAAAATACGGCTCTAACGATTTTGATCAAATTTGGCTTATTTGTATCCCTTAATGTACCCTACCATATGCAAAAAAACGCATCTTTCTAAAAATTCTCGTTTAGGTAATAATAATAACTGGTTTTTGGCCAAAAAGGGGGTTGTTTTTAAAAAGAGTTCAAAACATTTTTTCGTGCATCTATACAAATTTAATTGACGTGTTTGGTGCAAATTTGTTTGAAATTGATAATTTTATCTCTAGCTAATAATAATAATATTTATTAGTTAATCTCCTAGTTTAAAATCACCTCTCCTACCCCTCTTACAATAATGAAGTCACTGTGAATCTGTTTAATAATTTAAATAAGTTTGTGAGAAAGTATGTGCCAGTTTCTGGTACCGTTTATTTTTATTGAGCCACGTATAAAATTGACGAGTTGAACAATGAAACAGCAAATATTGCAAATCTGTGTCATAGTCTAATCATAGTACCGACTTGGCTATAGACTACACTTCAACTGCAGTGTTTACACGCACCCATACACCTTATACTTTACTTTCCAATCTTAACTACATCTGCATTGACAAGTTTCTGTAATCAGTTAATCCGATCCTGATATATGGCCTCACTTCGATAATACAACACGACTCCAGTACTGCTCTTAATTTCAACAGTAAAACGGTGGGAGAGTGGGGGGGGGGGGGGGTTGAGAGGGCTTTTTTAATATTGAAGTGTCTTTATTCTCGGCTAATCGAGGATTTCTCTTTTTCTATTCATCCGTTTAAAATAAACATTTCTACATTCGTAAAGTTATACAGTAAGTACAAGAAACCCTAAAAAATTTGAATTCATTTAGATATATACAAAAAATTGGATAATATAGATAAAAAATGTCAAACGCACATAAACACACGAAATTTAAAAACAAAAATATTTCTTAAAAAATTAAAATGAATTGATAGACGTAGAGAGAAAGACGGACGAGGAAGAGTGATAGAGGAAGGAAGAGAGATAGATACATAAGGAGAAAGAAATAATAACAGTACATGTACACACAATGAAATACGTTTTTAAATAATAGCAACACATACATAAAAATAACCAATTGATAAACGCAAAAACTCTGCACAACAACAGAAAAAGCAACAAAAGTACACATTCCTCAACTGTTTATCCAGCAAATTTGTCCTCAGTCTTGATTTGAACAACAACAGTGTAGAACTCTCCTTAATTGTACTCAGTAGTGAGTTCCACAATCAGGATCAGAAACTGTGCAGGATTCATTAAGAATAGATGAGCGGTGAGGTGAATTTAAAATTAGAGGAATGTGTTTAAAGATAAGAATGTCGGACATATGTTACAGAATTTTGAAAGAAAGACGTATAAAGTTTTTATACAGGGAGAAGTTACGAACATTAGGTCCTCTCTTTCACTTAACCCACGGGAGAAAGAGAGCCGGCGTAAGAAAACATAGAGTTTTACATTCAGATTTTATTAATATGATGTTTAATATTGTTTCACTGTTAAACTAAATAAGATTCAGTAGATGCTTTAAATAAAACATGAATTACTATCATTGTTTTAGTTACTACTTAATTAAAAGGTCTCAAGTTTTTCCAAAAACAATCGCAAATTTTTAAAGAAACGAAATCAGACCCAGTTAAAGGCTATCAAATCCTATAAAAGAGAGTGTATGTACGATCGTATATGGAGCAACATTATTAAAGAAGAAATAATATCCTATTACTTTAAATGAGCAATTCTTGTATCTATCTTTGTGTGTATCTTTGTATCTGTCGCGGATCTCGAAAACGGCTCTAACGAATTCAAAGAAATTTTGTATTTAGGTGTAGTTTTGATTTTTAAGTACACCCATATAGTTGTATTTCGTGTAAAAACGCAATGTTTTGAGAAAATCTAATTTAAAAGTTGAAAAATTTTAACATAGGGTCTTATGGGTTGCCATGTTGGTTACAAAATAACAACGAAATAGTAAATAAATCAATCAAAACAGCTGTTTATAAACAAGCCATGAGATTGAGCACTATCCAAAATCAGCTGTTCATTGGATAGTTTTTAATTACTGTTAAAAAAACAAGCTAATTTATACTGTTTTAGCACGGTAGAATCAGAATAAATTGGGCCTGATTTAACAATTTATTTTGTAAAAAAAGTAAACTTGGCAAAAATGGATAAATTCTAATAGTCAATTTTGTAATATAGGACTGGCTCATTTCTGAAACATAGTATTGAGGTTATGTTTACTACTTTATATTTAGGCCTGGTTTCAAAACTTTAGTTGACAGAAGATAGTAGAACTAGGACTAAAATCATAATGAAAGCCTTTCACGTTTCTAAAGCATGTATTTCAGGTTATAATTAATTTTGTAATTACTGTTAATATATTTAAGCCTGGTTTCATAATTTTACAAACCAATGTACAAACGAGCCAAAGATTAACGAGATTCTTTAGCGAATTTTCCAACTGCGAGCGAAGCGAAGCAGCCATCTGAGGCCAAAGGCGAAGCGTCCAGGGGCAGAGCCTCGAGTAACTTAATAATATAACAGGTGATTGCACCCATCATCTGTAATACGCAAACAAAACCTAGCGTAGATTATACTTTGGGGGTTATCAACTTTATATTATTATTATATAGGTTTACAACTTCAATCAATAATATGGCCTTATATAGGTTGATCAGTGAAATCGTCTAGCTTTAAGGACTTTGGGCGGAGCCTCCTTTCTCGGATGAATAGTGGCTAAATGGATGATTGGATCTTAAATCTGATGAAAAATCGTTAGTCTGAAATTAAATTTTCTACAACTTTTGTATTTAACATTTTTTGCTATCTCTTACCGTTTTCTTACAAAACGCGCTCAAAGTGGGAAAATGAAGAAATTAAAAAAATCTGAAAAATCCTTCCCGCCCAAAAGGTGCTTCCAAAATTTAAAAATATTAAATTATGGCAATTTTCCCAAGAGTTTCTCGTCGAGAGGTTTAATTTAAGTATGAGGTCGAGGGGGGTACGATTACGGGAAGTGCCAAATAATTAATGTCAATGAATCAGTGTTACCGTCTAGCTTTATATAAGTAGAAGATATCCATAACACAAAATCTTAACAAATAAATATTCCTACAGTTTTATAGTCCTTATAATTGTACACATTTACCGAGTTAAAAATCCCCGTCTGTATGGTTAGGTAGGCCTAGATAAAGTGTGTTGTTTAAATAGCATTTTGTATAAATGATGTATTTCTGATGTGTATCTAATTAATCCGCCTGTGATTTTTCACGGGGATTTACTAGTACTGTATTATATTACTGCCTGTTTACATCGTGTTTACATTATAATGGTAAGCCCCGCAAAACTCACAGGCAGAGATACATCAGACATACATCATTAAAAAAAAATACTATATTTAAAAACTACAAATTTTATGTAAGCCTACTTAACTATGCTGAGGCTATTTTTAACTCGGTAGATGTGTACAATTATAATGTGTACAATTTAGATATGATTTTATAAAACTGTAGGCATATTTGTTAACATTTTTTATTTAAGTTATATACATTATTATGTATCAAAATAAAGATAAACGTATTATCTGTTAATTTCTTTTTATTTCATATTGATATAGCCTATCAAATAATTTGGAAGTTATTAATATTATAATGAAGAAATTAATAATCTAATATGTTTATATGTTATACGAAGATGTACGAATGATTCCGAATATAAACGAATGGATATCTCTTCTTTAAATTTGTATACATGAACATATTGATGACAAAAGGTTGTACTTAAATTCATTTTATAACTTTAAAGCAAATCTTATAACATATTACTATAACCTACATTAGTTCTATAGTTCATATTTAAATAAATCAACTTCACAAGACATTACATTATTGATTGAAATTTTATTGTTAACATCACAACAAAGTATATTTCGTTAGGTTTTGTTTACGTATTACAGATTATGGGTTAAATCAGCTGTTATATTATATTGTTACTCAAGTACGTACGTACGGACGAACACTCGCTTTTATAGGAGTTGATCGTGAAAGTCGTTTGAAATCAAATTTAAAATAATCTGAAACTAGTTTAAACTAATTTCAACATAATTATTCGTCGTCCTTTAGTGCTAAATTGTGGCTATTTTTAACACATCGATTATGTGAAAGTTGGACTGTTTGAATAAGTGTTTGTTTCTTCGAGTTAAAGACAAAAAAAGAGTATAACATTTAACTTGTAATTTTATCACCTAAGTTAACCAAGATCCTACAGTTTTGGTAATAAAGAAAAACAATAATATTCATAATCAAATTCGTTATTTAGATTTAATTTCAAGAAATGACATTAAGGCTTTATACATTTTCAAAATTGAGAACACATTTTATGTCTTCTGTTTTTAATGGTTTTCGAGATTCAACGCTACATATTTTAAATATCTGTCATTTCTAAAATAAGTATGAGAAACACCTGTACTGAAAGAGTTTCGTTACAATAATTACAGCTACTGTACGGATTAAAAAACCGTCAGAATAATAAATCAGATGAACAGAATGTGTTTAAGTTACATCGATACATAATATTGTGTAGGTGAGCGAGAGTCTGCATTCCCTATTCAACTCGCTGTTTACCTTCATACTTCACCAACGTTAGCAGCATACGTGATAATATTTTGAACGAGGTAACAAGTGTTTAGCGAAGATGTAAGTGACATCTCGTAATATCGCGCAGACCTGGCACGCGTCTTGTAGCGTGGGCGCATGCGCGGGACACACCCAGGCGCCGGCGTCTCCCAAGGTTACACCCACTTCTACATCGTCCACACATTTTGACAGACATTCTGAATAATTAAGATAAATTACAATGTCCAGAACTAACCCTACATATATCAAGATATCGTTCCGTTAAAATAAATGAAGTGGTTCTTTACTTTAGTTTTATCGATAGAGGTCGCATACACACGGGCGAACTTTGACCCGGTTACAACTGCTTTAGTTATTGTTCAGGGTGTATTACGTGGAGTAAGCGGTTTACAACGAATGTCAATTTAGAGGCTTTGATAACGGCGGACTACCGCTTTATTTAAAAGCCGTAATCGATTCTGAGAATTTATTTCGAAAACTCGATCATAATATTGAAATTATTGCGTCACAGAACTTCTTGGCTCGGGTCACTGATCCTTCTATAACTGTTTGATCATTTATTTTGGATCGTGTTTGAATTATTAGCGATAGAAACGAACCCAATTCTCAAACGTAGTGCTGTGTTTATTGAACTCTAATAACCAGCGTTCGCTCGCAGATATGTACAAATGAATGAACGAAGTATCGAGACTTCACTGGCCCAAAAACGGGTAAATCAATATGTTCCCCATTTAGACTTACATACTTGATCAGGGCCAGTAAGCGCTAAAAGCACGATTTTCTACGAACTTTATGTTACACCTTACAAGACAATCGCCCGTCTTCATTAGCCTTAAGTGCAAAACAGCAGGACGTTAAAAAAAAAAAAAAAAAAAATATAAGACAATCGTCGAAAGGCAAATATTTTTCTCTCCTAAGAGTAATTTGTGCCAAGTTTTAGGTATCCAACTTCAAAGCCCGATTCCGGTTTCTAGAACGTCCTCGAACGTTCCGGAATAGCCGTTGGTCCAGAATCGTCAGGAACATTCTCGAACATTCTGTCTGGAATATTCTGGAACATTCAGGAACTTCCTGCCCAGTTTCGGCCTCTTTGCACTCGAATCCAGTATAAATTTTATAATAAAGTACAATACCTTTTATTTTTCCGTCAGTGAACCTCTTTTTTGTTGTTCTTTTGACGCGTTTCGGGACGTCTATCCCATCTTAAGAAAAGCCCTCTATATATAGAGGTTGTCAAAACGTTAATAAAACACATAAAACACAACACATTACAAAAACACAGTACGTAGATGCGCATCTTATGACAACCGGACATCGACTGACTGCACGTTATCAGTCCACGCTCTAATCTACAATTACTTGCCGAGGGCTTTCTGAATTCTTATCGCTGTGTCATAATATAGGGTGTTCGAATCGAAATTTAGCTGGTCGTTTAATAATAAGTGTTCATTATTCTGGTTTAATTCTTTGAAAGCCTTGTAAATTTCAAACTCTTCCACGGCGTTCATAAATTTTCCTTTACTGCAGATCTTTATTGGTTTAAGGTTTTTTTCAAAAATCTGAGTAATTGTGATTTTCGTCTATTAAGTGACGCCCGTAATTGGACTTGTTACCCGAAACAGTCTGTTTTGGTAGGTGTTCCTTGAAACGAACTGGATACTTTAAAAATTAATTCATTAGTATAAATTAGCTTTTTTTTTATAGTAATTAAAAACTATCCAATGAACAGCTGATTTTGGATAATACTCAATCTCAGTTCTATTCCACTCTATTTCCAATTTAATTATAACCTCAAATACATGCTTTAGAAACGTGAAAGGCTTTCATTACGATTTTAGTCCTAGTTCTACTATCTTCCGTCAACTAAAGTTTTGAAACCAGGCCTAAATATACAGTAGTAAACATAACCTCAATACTATGTTTCAGAAATGTACCAGGCCTATATTACAAAATTAACTATTAGAATTTATCCATTTTTGCCAAGTTTACTTTTTTTTACAAAATAAATCGTTAAATCAGGAACAATTTATTATAATTCTAACGTGCTAAAACAGTATGAATTAGATTGTTTTTTTAACAGTAATTAAAAACTATCCAATGAACAGCTGATTTTGGATAGTACTCAATCTCATGGCTTGTTTATAAACAGCTGTTTTGATCGCTTTATTTACTATTTCGTTGTTATTTTGTAACCAACATCGCAACCCTTAAGACCCTATGTTAAAATTTTTCAACTTTTAAATTAGATTTTCACAAAAAATTGCGTTTTTACACAAAATACAACTATATGGGTGTACTTAAAAATCAAAACTAGCCTACACCTAAATACAAAATGTCTTTGAATTCGTTAGAGTCGTTTTCGAGATTCGCGACAGACACAAAGATAGATACAAGAATTGCTCATTTAATATACTGATCGTGAGTGACACTGTAACTCCATTAAACACCCACTCATCCCCATGGAGGTTATATGATGTGGTAGACCCCGTTAATGAAGAAGGTTTTGGTGTGAAACTGCAACGGTTGGGATTTGGAGATAAAGCTTCACGCAAGTACAAAGCATGCTTATATTTATTATAATATACTGTATGTTGGTTAATATATGAATTTGTAATAGGCTCACGATGCATGAAGTCAACTCTTCTTCATCAATGTTAACTCCGCATGGGGAAGTGCTGATTAGATGCATTTATTAAAATGGAGTTGACGGCCCTCGTGGTTTCGACTTAAACATCTATATTTCTAACTACTACTACTACTATTTGTAAAGATATATACAGAGTGTTTCAGAACTCTCTTCCAATACTTTTAATTATTGTTTCTGAGCTATTGTCAAATTATTCACAATAGGATTATTAAAATATCTGAAAGCAACGTAGCAACTAATTAATTTTATATAGCCGTCATTTTGTTTTTCCTTGTAAAATTTATTCCGAAAACGGATTAATATACTGAGTTGGAAGTTTTAAATGCAGTTTAAAGCAGTTTCTGGTTTTCTCAAATATAAGAAAATCAAATAATTAATGCTCTTCAACCACTTACTTAAAAATGTGAGTTTGATGTTGAGTACCTTGAGAAACATTAAGTTTACAAAAAACTCAAAACAAAAAAGGTTGTTTTTTCAAACTGTTTTGAATAAAGACTCTGAACAACAAAACAAGGAACAAAAACAATAACTAAACAACTAAATTGTAAGTTATGTTTAATACGCTGCCCTTATGTACATTTCGATGACATGGTCATCATCCCCAGAGGGTTTTAAAATTAGTACCCCCTCTGAGGGGGAGGACTTTAGTAGTGTCAAAACCCTCTGAGGATGATGACCATGTCATCGAAATGTACATAAGGGTAGCGTATTAAACATAACTTACAATTTAGTTGTTTAGTTATTGTTTTTGTTCCTTGTTTTGTCGTTCGGGGTCTTTATTAAAATAAGTGTCATTTTGTCGCCACAGTGTTCTTTTATTAAAGTGAAAACTTCTTTAGGCGCGTTAGGCACTTTTTTGCGTGAGGAAAAATCATTGAACTCGAGGGACGTCACCGTCACCAACAATTGAAAGCGAATGTATGCACGAGTAACTTTTAATATAACAGCTGATTTTACTCATCATCTGTAAACCCAGTGTATGTTATAGTTTGACGTTATGTTTACAACGATCCTATTACAACATTAATACATTGATTAAAAATACTTCTTAATAACTCGAGAATAAAGTTAACTACTGTAGGCCTATATGAAGCTAAAATGTTTTCACTTCTGACGGCAGTCCCACGACTGCCTGTTCTTTGTTTAGAAAGGAGTTTGTATTTTTT
>JAGFPH010003756.1:36448-67143 GCA_018207615.1 Philaenus spumarius
TGATTTAATACCTTTGATCCCCCCAAACCCCCCCTAAAATTTCGAATTTTTTGAAACAGTTTCTTAGAGAGCGCATATGGTGCTAGAGGAAGCTACATACCAAATTTGATTCCAATCCGTTCGGTAGTTTTGAAGAAATCGTTTTATAATAACTTTGATCCCTCCAAATCCCCCTAATATTTCGAAATTTTTCATACCCTTTCTTAGTAAGCATCTATGGCCCTAGAGGAAGCTACATACCAAATTTCATTCTAATCCGTTCGGTAGTTTTGAAGAAATCGAGTTTTAATAACTGTGAATCCACAAACCTCCCTAAAATTTCGAATTTTTTGAAACCGTTTCTTAGAGAGCGCATATGGCGCTAGAGGAAGCTACATACCAAATTTCATTCTAATCTGTTCTGTAATTTTGGAGAAATCGTGATTTAGTAATTTTTACCCCCCGAACCCCCCTAAAATTTCAAATTTTTTAAACCCCTTTCTTAGTAAGCACCTATAGCCCTAGAGGAAGCTACATACCAAATTTCATTCCAATCCGTTCGGTAGATTTGAAGAAACAGTTTTTTTAATAACTTTGATCCCCCCAAACCCTCCCTAAAATTTCGAAATTTTGAAAACCCTTTCTTAGTGAGCCCCTATGGCCCTAGAGGAAGCTACATACCAAATTTCATTCCAATCCGTTTGGTAGTTTTGAAGAAATCGTGATTTAATAACTTTGATCCCCCCAAACAACCCCTAAAATTTCGAATTTTTTTAAGGTAACACAGTACCGAAATCTAAAAAAAAAATTTTATTACATATTATTGTACTACAACTTTTCCTGAATAAGTGGATACCAAACACTTGGTGGAAATAATTTAATTTATTACATATAAAAGTGTTTTTGTAATGCCTTAGACACACTTTTTCGACATAACAGTATAACTTTATTGCAAAAAAGATATTCAGTTATAGTCTAGAATATGCAACAAAATATTTGAGTTATTCTGTATGTTTCTTTATTTTCCTACAGTTGGCTAAGCTGTCAAAACATCTGTTACAAAGCAGCTGTTACAAAACCATTCTTCTAACTATAAACAATTCTGTGACTGTCTGCTAAATAATTCTTGTTTTGTACAACAAAAATATAAGCTTTGCAAACTTTGTGCCTTTGAAGAGAAGTGTATTGAGAGTGCTTGAAAAATGCCAAGAAATAAAAACTTTAGAAAAAGAAATTTACAGGAAATATCCATACTAGGCCTAGGCCTACACTAAATAATAATGTAACCATGGAAACATTTGAAAACTTGGAAAATGAATCTAGGCCTAGTCCTATTACCTGATAAAAGCTCTTCAAAGAAGAAATTCAAGTACTTGGGAATGATAGGTTCTAAATGTGACTATGTGAAAAGTGAGATGACAGAAGGAAACATAATAATAGATTTAGAAATTCTCTCAGAACAAATTTGTAGTTTTGTGTCTTGTTGCAATTGTTCTGGTGTTGGTACCGTCAAAATCTTTGAAGATACTGTACTACCAACCGGCAGGGTATAGTTTCTAATTTAGTTCTTATTTGTTCAGCTTGCTCAAGTAAAACTTCTTTTATGTCTTCCAAAAGAACTGAGCAAACATTTTGAAAATAACCTACGTCTTGTTTACGGACTTAGAAGTATAGGTAAAGGCCAGGTTGCCGTAGAGACTTTATGTTCTATAATGAATCTTCCCCCTCCACCTTCTAGGTTTTACAAATACAATGCAAGACTTGTGAAAGCTCTTGAAAAAGTTAGTAATGAGTCAATGACCAATGCTAAAAGAGAAGCAATAATTGCAAATGAAGGTAACAGTGACATTATGGTTGCGATGGATGGGACCTGGCAGAAGAGGGGTCACAAATCATTGAACGGAGTGGTAACCGCTACTAACCTAGATATGGCTAAAGTGATTGACATAGAATGCCTAAGCAAGTACTGCCCTATATGTAAAATTGACAATAAAAAGGAACATTCTAACTGTTTAGCAAACTATGACGGGTCTAGCTGAGGAATGGAGGTGGCAGGTGTTATGAAGATATTTCAGAGGTCACAAGATCCTCCGGTGCCAGCCCGCTATGTGCATTTCTTAGGTGACGGGGATTGTAAATCCTTCGATGCTGTGTCTGAATTGAAGCCTTATGGAAAAGTTACCGTAGATAAATTGGAATGTATCAACCATGTTGAGAAGCGAAAGGGAACTCGACTTAGAGAACTGCGTAAAGTGTATAAAAAAAACTTCTTCCCGATGGGAAAAAATTATCCGGAAAAGGTAGGTTGACAGACTGTGTAATTAATAACCTGCAAAAATACTATGGCAAAGCAATTAGGTCAAATAAAACTCTGGAAGAAATGAAGCACGCATGTTGGGCAACATACTATCATAAAGCTTCGACAGACGCTGACCCACAACACGGTTTGTGTCCCATTGGCGGTGACTCGTGGTGTAGATACAATCGGGCTGCAGCTCATGGCCTACCTTGCCCAGAACACACTAACTCCATTCCCCCTGAAGTAATGGTTGTAGTAAAGCCAGTGTATCAAGATTTATGCAGTCCTAACCTACTAAAAAGATGTTTACATGGAAACACCCAAAACTGCAATGAAGCGTTCAATAACATAATCTGGTCCAGGATTCCTAAAAACAATTTTGTAAATGCCACTACATTGAAAATAGGTGTTTTAGACAGTGTTATAACATATAATGAAGGTGCTTTGGCAAAAGTAAAAGTTTTACAAGAACTTTGTAACAGAGCTGGAGGAAATAGTGTTATAGGCCTAATAAAGTGTGATGCCAAGCGTGTGCGTGAAGCGGGGAGAGCGTTCTTAGAAATTCAAAAAAGGGCTAGGAAGGCAAAGAAAACAACCAAGAGAAGACTTGAAGATCAAGAAGATGAAGATGGACCTAGTTATGGTGCTGGACTGTTTTAGAGGTGATAAATTTCAAGTTTTCCATATCATGTTACTGTAGGCTGACATTTTTTGCAATTTACCGAAAACTTATATTTTTTCAATTCCGGAACATATTGTAACCACATTTATGAACCGATTTGAATGAAACTTTTTCCAGTTCATCTGTGTATATTAACAAATAGAACTATGAAGTAAAAATACTAAATAAACAAAAATTAATTAGTTATGATTTTTTAAATAAAAAAAATTAAAATTTTTTTTTTGTAATTTTAAATTTATTATAAAATGGCTATTTTTATTCATATAACAAATTTGGTTCATAATATTACAGAAAAAGGTGTATAGTGCAAGGGATTAACATTTCAGATTGGTAGGATCATTTTTTTAGAAGCTATGTGTACCTAAATATAGTTAGTCAATTTAACATGGGCGAGATAGACGGTACTGTGTCTAAACCCTTTTTTAGCGAGCGCCTATTGTCCTAGAGGAAGCTACATACCAAATTTCATTCCAATCCGTTCGGTAGTTTTTGAGAAATCGTGATGAGTGAGTGAGTGGTATTTCGCTTATTTACATATATAGATTATATAGTTTATATATATAGGATGCCTATTTATCTAATATGAAATTTTAAATTCAATCTAGACTAACTTGTGTTTATATGAGCTTATTATTGTCTCAATCATATATATGATTTTATATGAGTATATTTTTCTCTTTAAACAATTAAAATAATTTAATCATTTCAAATTAATATTTCCAAAACAACAAATTCGTTTCCACTAGCGAATAATGATTTTAGTTTACAAAATCGTACGATACTTATATTGCTCTGTTTATGCAAAATTCTGAATTTTTATAATATAATATAATCTATTAATAGTAGCCTATTAGACCTAGATGTTGAGGTATGTAAGTCATATATTTAATACTAGTAGGCCTACAATCTTTCAACTATATAAATAAAAACGGAACACAAAAAAAGTTTAATATTCAAACGCGTTTCGATGATCAAGTCATGATCATCAGTGAGTAGCAAACTTATAACTAACTAGAGGGCTCCATCCCCTGCTCGCTTCGCTCCCCAACCCCCGCGGTGACTCGCGTTGAATCAAATGCAAATAGGTTATTTTATGTAAATATTTTATGTACTATTAAATTCTAATATATCTTATTATTTATTATTGTATTATATTTATAATAATATCTTTATATTATTATTATATCTTATTTATTTTAACTGGGGTGTAACATAGAGGTTTCTTATTTTTAAATTCCTTAATTGATTAATTGTTTATTCTCTGATTCAAGGATAGTATAACAATCAACATTTTTACTACATTTTCACCCCTTAGCAGCTCGCTACAAAATGACAATCTATAATACTTTATTTATTTATGTTGTAAGAAATTAATGTACAAATTTTCATCTCACTAACTTTAAGGAAAATATAACAATTAGTTTTTATAGTTTTAGGGGTTAAATTTTGAATCTAGGAACTATTAGAAAAATGAAGCGTCCCTATTTTACTTTATAAAACCAATTATATCCCCAAGAAAGCATAGAGGGTTTGGAAAAGAAAGCACAATACATTCAGGGTGAGCTGTATAAAATTTGATTTTTGAAAGATGAGATCAGCCATAGCCTTCTCTAGTATAGAGAAGGCTATGGATCAGCTGTTCAATTCTTCATAAGCAGCCGTTCACTACATTAGTACTTAAAACCACCGCTTCACTTCGCTGCGAACGTGTTAACAATCAACCAATTTTGTTTATGTTAATGGCGTAGGATTTTTTGTATTGTTTCTCAATACTCCTTGTTTATTTCTAAGTTGTGTATAATGTATCATTTAAACGTTTAATATGTTATGTGAAACATAAAAAAAACTTCTATCCAAATGTGGTGATTTTATAATGACAATGAAAATTTTAGGTAAGAGAATAACTCAGTAGGCCTATCATAGGTTAATTTATATTATTAAATCAAACCAATGTTGGGTTTTAGAGTATACTTAGGTATTGTGTTAAAACAATTCTTATGCAATCTGAAATGTTAAGCTACATGTTAAAATCTATGCTTAGTTGAGAGGGAAACCTAATTTGAACCCTAACCTTTAGGCCTAAAGAATAATTGCAGCGTCATAATACTCGCTTATAACTTTTCTCTTTAATATACTGCATGTCCCACAATTTACAGCCTTTACGTACACACAGCTAGCTACAATATTCACAAATTATGCGCCTATTCTGTTACAATTTAGGTTTCTTTTAGTTACAAAAATAGATATTAAGCTTAGTTTGTTTCTTTAAATTGTTGATAAAATAAAGTAATTAAGTAGCCTACAAGTAGGCCTATGTTCTAGTTTTATAATTGGATTTTTCCTGGGACTGTGGTTTAATTGTTAGTTAGAAAATGGGTTTGGGAAAAACTACTCAGATAATGTAGTATGTATTTAATTAAATTTGACATGTTAATCTCCATGGAATATCTATTGGCAAAATTCTAGAATAGGCCTACCACTACATTTTTTAATCTCACCTAGGATGCAACATAAAAAACCTAAACTAAACTAACTTACAATCTCTAGTCACAGTAGGTCTATGTTTTCAGTTTGTAAACACATGCTATTTCAACAAGTAGTGGTATTCTAAAAGTTTACCGTATATTTTTAATCGCTGGCTAAAGAGTATTACATTAAATTCCAAGATAAATAAAATATCAGGTCCACCGAGAGACAGGGCTAGTTCCAGGTCCGAGAGGATAAAAAATAAGTTCTACAAGATTTATCTCAATTAAAATCTTCCTGTTTAATTTATATAGTAAGTTATTACTTTTGTAAATACTAGATACACCGATAATTTAATAATATAGCTAAATAACGGACATAGACTAATTGAAAAAATGTAATCCTACGATTTCCAAATTCACAGAATTAAGGAAAGAGTAAAGTGCGTTCACTATATTATGATGGAACTAGAGTAAGCCCCCGTAAAAAATCAGAGGCTGATTAATTAGATACACATCAGAAATACACAATTTAAAAAACAAACTATTTACAAACAACATTAAGGCCTACTTATCTAGACCTACCTAAACATAACCCCAAACTATAATCTACACTGGGTTTGTTTAAGGGTCTGCTGTAGTGGCAGCCATTTTGGATTTTTATCCCATAAGAGCAATGTTAAATTTCAAACCATTTATTTCGATTATTTTTTATCATAAAATTGTTTGCAAGGTCTCATTTTAAGCACAGTCACAATACGCATCCGTTTTGCATTTTACATTTTTTTAAAATGCTTTTGATTTGTTGTGTAATTGACATTTTGCAAGTACAAAGTTTGATTTTTTTTCCTAACACAATACAAAAGTAATAACGAAAAATAATTTGCAAACCGGATCTGAAATGTTATAAAGTATATTCAGTTTTTTTCCAGTAAACGAAAAAGCAACCGGAAACGCAATCACTTCGCACTGTATCCCTCTCTAAACAGTGCAATTTCTTGCAGCTGAACTCTTTGACATTGCCTCATTTCAAACCATTTTATAAGGCTATCTTTTGTAATTGAGTGTTGAAAAAAAAACTGAATATTCTTTATAAAATTTCGGATCCGGCTTGCAAATTATTTTTTATTATTAATTTTTTATTGTGTTAGGAAAAAATATTCAAACTTTGTACTTACAAAATGTCAATTACACATAACAAATCAAAAGCATTTAAAAAAATGTAAATTGCAAAACGGATGCGTATTGTGACTGTGCTTAAAATGAGTCCTTGCAAACAATTTTATGGTAAAAAGTAAACGAAATAAATGGTTTGAAATTGAACATTGCTCTTATGGGATAAAAATCCAAAATGGCCGAAACTACAGCAGGGGTGAAATCAGCTGTTAAACGAATAGGTAGGCCTAGCTCTTCTTTAAATTTGCATAAACAAATATATTGATGATAAAAGGTTGTATTTATACATAATTTATAACCTCAAAGCAAATATTATAACGTATATTATAGCATTCATTAGTTCTATAACTCATATTTAAAAAAAGATCTACTTCACAAGAAATTATAATAATTGAACTTGTAAACATAACCCCAAACTATAATCTACACTGGGTTTAGAGATGATGGGTGAAATCAGCTGTTATATTATATATTACTCACGTACGTACTGTCGCACACTCGCTTTTATAGGAGTTGATACTGGGCTTATTCCTCCTCTAAAAAAATAGTAGACTCCCCCGCAGGTCAAATACCCTTGTTACCACCTGCCATTTGTTAGTAACTTTGATCCCCCCAAACCCGAAAATTCGAAATTTTTCATACCCTTTCTTAGCGAGCGCCTATGACCCTAGAGGAAGTTACATACCAAATTTCATTCCAATCTGTTCGGTAATTTTGGAGAAATCGTTATTTAGTAATTTTTACCCCCCAAACCTCCTAAAATTTCCAATTTTTTAAAACCCTTTTTTAGTGAACACTTATGGCCCTAGAGGAAGCTACATACCAAATTTCATTCCAATCCGTTCGGTACTTTTGAAGAAATCGTGATTTAATAACTTTGATCCCCCCAAACCCCCCTTAAAATTTTGTCAAAATTGATTTCGTGTGGTTCAACCAAATACTCTCAAATATCGTTGGATGGCATATCGTTTGAAAGCTTATCTAACTCTAAATAAAAAAAGAAAAATAATAATTTTTTTTATGGTACAGCAAAATGGAGCAAAATCGGAAACACGATTACGTTATTTTTTGGCCGCCATTTTTAATCGGTTAAAGTCAAACCAAATGTGCAAATTTCACCGTTGGTTTTCTCTTGAAATTGTACACATAGAAATGATGTATCACATGACCACCTTCCCATTAAAAAAACAAAAAAACAAAGTTACATTCAAAATGGCGGATAACTTTTTTTGAAATCTTAATAAAATAATATTTTTACATAGATTAGGTTCCTCAATCACATCTAACTTCAAATTTTCTTTATATACGCGATATTAAACCGTCTCCAGACTTTTCAGCACTCCTGTAGTTTTAAAAGTTTTAAAACATATAATACTGCAGATTAATTTGTATTTAAAAAATTGAAACCTAAACCTGGTCCGAACTGATTAAGACTATCTTATCACTTTTTGTTGTTTAAAGTCTTTTTTGTTTTCTTTGAGTTTGAAATATTTTACCATTATTTTATGATTGGTCAGATAATGATATTGCAAATATCTCAATTTCAACAACATCCTATCTTTGCGCTAGATATACAGGGTGATTTTGTGGGTAACCATCAGGATCTCAGAAAGTATTAATTTTACAGCAAACTTTAAATGGGGAACCTTTCCTTGTTTTTTGAGAAATTAAAAAATATGTAGTTAAAATATTTGTAAATAACGTTAAACTTTGAAATTTCTTATGGAAACCCTTATTTTTTATGACGGATTTGGGTTTTACAAGCAATTTTAAGATCTTTTTATTCCTGGTGTTTTTTTTTTATAAACTTAAACGTTTAGCCGTTAGGAGCGCTGAAAGTTTTAGAAACTCTTACTTCAACAATTATTAGATGCATGTTTTACCATTTGCAAACAATAAAATTTAACTCAAAGTGCAATATTTTGTACAATGGAAAGTTAAAAAGCTGTTGCAATTTCACAAATACTTTATTTTATACAATAAACGTACTTAAATTACTGTTAAAAAATCGCTAACTCAACCACTGTATATAGTGTAAGAAGATGTATTTTTGAGAGCAAGCATGGATTTATGAAGATGGAAGACACTTTGAAAACTGCTTTAAGTCATAATTAATTAAGTCATCTTGACTGCCTTTTCGTGTCCCATTTTGTTGCCATGATACAAAGAAGAAATCTGTAAAAATAGTAAAGTTGTCATGTAAGCTATTTAGCAAATTTGATTAACAGTATTTTTAACAAAAACTAGAGTTTATGATAAATTAAATTTTTTGTGGAGTTTTTTAATGTTTGGGCTTTGAATTGGTAAATTTGTCATGAGCCCATATTAACTGGCTCTACCAAACCAAATGACAGTTCCTTCAAAAACGTTCAAATGACATAATTTTTAAGTCAGTTATTTTAAAATTACAGTGATATTTTCGATTTTTATATTTTTCTGTAAATCTGAAGTTTAAAAAAGACAGTTCAATTGTACAAATTGGTTGAAAAATAACTTTTTATTGGGCCTGTAAAGAAATTAACTAGCGAATGAATATATAAGATTGTGAACATCCTGCTGTAAGTTATACTTACACTCGAATACGTGTTAAAGTTTATAAACATTTGCAAAGCATACAAAACTGGAATTAAATTCCAAACGACCCCACAATAAATAGTTAGAAGTACATAGGTTTGTAGTCTGTTGTAGGCGTATGTTGGTCCAACACGGAATTGAATTATATTCACGCGGGACAACACCTTAAGAATGTTTCATCCACAGATACAAGTGTAGACGGATGGACATACTATCCGTAACTCGAAACCTGCGACATTTTGTGCCCTCCACTCCGAGACTAGTTATGCAGATAGGCGCCTTATTGTTACCGTCTCTCAAGGTTTCATCGTGTAGGAGGTCGCGGCTCCAGGCTTCTCCCGGCTTATCTAACAACTTATGAGATTTATTTAGTTCAATTCCTTTAACCATAACTTATATACTTTGTAACATTAGTCTTAGCGACACGTCATAAAGTAAGATCTAGATTTATTGACGCGAAGTTGGCACTATTGTCGTGAAAGTAATCTGTCAATATTTTCATTTGTTTCGATTTATTCTATTCGTGTCAATGACATCTTGGTTATTGTCGTGTTAATTTTGTCACCTGATTGGCACCTGAAGATGGCGATGCAAAGCGAAACGTTTACAAAGCATTAGTTTACGTAATGAAATAATGCACGTACTGGATAGTCTCTATAAAATTAAGAAACAAATATTAATTTCACTCTTGCTCTTAGAGTTCCGTTCCTTAAACAGTTTTTGTAAATAAGTGCATGTGATTTTTATGTATGTGTTACATAATATGCAATTATTAAAACACCTATCAATACTACCGCTCAGATTTTTATATTAATTTAAGGTCATTAAATTATTTTGTAGTAGGATAGGCAATATAAGAATGGTTATTCGTTTAGATAAAGCAATCGACCAATCTATTCCAAATTTTACTCTGTAATCACGCCTAAAATTTATATAAGCAGCTACCAAAAATTAATGAAGCTGGCAAGGACTTGAAGAAATAATTAAATCTTCTAAATAACTGGCTTTTAGGCATTCATGTTGTTGAAGATCGTTTCTAGATGGTGTTAAAGGTCTGTTCCAGATGGTGTTGAAGGTTTGTTCTGGATGGTGTTGAAGGACTAATCTAGGTGGTATTGAAGGTTTGTTCTAGATGGTATTGTAGGTTTGTTCTAGATGGTGTTGGCGATCTCTTCTAAACTGTCTTGAAGGTCTGTTCTATATGATGTTGATGGTTTGTTTTAGATGGTGTTGAAGGTTTGTTTCAGATGATGTTGAAGATTTGTTTTAGATGGTGTTGAAGGTTTGTTTCAGACAGTGTTGAAGGTTTGTTCTATATGGTGTTGAAGGTCTATTCTAGATGGTGTCGAAGGTTTGTTGTAGATGGTGTTGAAGGTTTGTTTCAGACAGTGTTGAAGGTTTGTTCTAGATGGTGTTGAAGATCTATTCTAGATGGTGTTGAAGGTTTGTTGTAGATAGTGTTGAAGGTTTGTTCCAGATGGTTTTGAAGGTCTGTTTAAGATGGTGTTGAAGGTTTGTTCTAGATGGTGTTGAAGGTTTATTTCAGATACTGTTGAAGGTTTGTTGTAGATGGTGTTGATGGTTTGTTCTAGATGTTGTTGAAGGTTTGTTCTAGATGGTGTTGAAGGTTAGTTCTATATGGTGTTGAAGGTTTGTTCTAGATGGTGTTGGCGGTTTGTTCCAGATGGTGTTGAAGGTCTGTGTCAGATGGTGTTGAAGGTTTGTTGTGGATGGTGTTGAAGGTTGGTTCTAGATGTTGTTGAAGGTTAGTTCTATATGGTGTTGAAGGTTTGTTCTAGATGGTGTTGGCGGTCTGTTCTAGATGTTGTTGAAGGTCTGTTCTAGATGTTGTTTGAGGATGGAGTACATTATTATTATAATTAATTAATTGATGGATTAATGGAATCTTAATGTAAATGATGTGATGAGAATAAAGAAGTTTGAGTGGTGTTGAAAAGTGATTTATGTATCATTGAGTATGTTATTTTTGTAGCTAGGCATGTGTACATCAGAGTATGTGGATAAATTAATTACTTTAAGTGAGAAAGAGTGAATGTATGTTACGTATGTCGTATGCGCATGATTTATTTTACTGTAGCTACATCTATTTTTCAGTATGAACCTGAATAAAAATATAATTTTCTATTCTTGAACTTGTACTATTTCATTTATTTGTAAAATTCCTCCAAATTTTGTATAATATAATCATTAATTTACGTATCACTTGGTACAAATAAACTGCTTCTGAACATTCTTTTATCTCTAAATACATATATTTTTTATATAAAGAACCGGTATATTACTTAATCGTTAGAAATATTCAGTCTCAAAACCAGCAAACTCTTGGAGGCTGCTATTATTTCATTACTTTTTTATCGTTAGAAATTAGGATATAGAAACATCGTTTCTGATGTTGTTTAGTTTTGTGTCTCTTTTGTTTAAAAAATAATTGGTTTGATAGTATTCTATTTCCAGTTGTATTGTATATTTGTTATAAAAGTGCGCTATATTCTTTCTTGTACGTATAAATAAATCTTAATTTGATAGAATAAAACTGGAGCACAGAATCTCACAACTAATACGATTATTTATTCAAACGCGTTTCAACGATAATGTCACTATCTTCAGTGGTGCACGAGCTAGAATAATTAAACTATGACTAACATAACAGTGTTTCACGCCCCGAATCTATACAAAACTAAAAGAAAGTTTCTAAACCTTTGTTGCAATAGTAAGACGTTGACGACTGCCTAGCGTTTTCTAAGGGGTGTGAAACTCTAGAGTTATTTTACCTAACCTCGCTTAGAATTTTATAAAATGTGGAGTTTATTGTATGAATTAAGACATTAATTTAATTGACCGAGCGAAGCGAAGTGTCCGTTTTAGCTCGACCGTTCGGCATTTCGTCTGTGTGTCTGGCTGGCTGTCTCACGATTACGGCCAACGCCTTGACCGATTTTGATGATTTTTTGCATGAATGTTCCTTATTCCTAGGCCGAGCCATGCATATATTCGGGTTTTCCATTTTTCATTTTTAACCCCTTAAATAAAATAAAAATAGCGGCCGGACCGTTTCTCTCAGTGTAAGCTTTTTTCCAAAGCCAGTTTGTGGCTTAACCGTAAGTCGAATTTTAAAACTAATAATATTTTGCGTCTAGAAAATTTGATTTTCAAAAAAATTATATTCTGTTTTTTTTCCCGTATCTCTAACGGTAAGCTCACCAAATGGCCGAAAACTTCAAATTTGTTAAAAATCGTCCAAGTTTTTGTATTTCAACCATATTTTTATACGTTTATTCTAAACAAATTCAGAAGTGTTACATAGCTTTTTTGTAGATAAATGCTCAAAGAATTTTTATATGCCAGTAAAAAAAATTATTGAAGTAAAATTAACAAAGTTATTAGCTCAAGAAACAAGCATGGTCAGTAACGAGAGGAAAAATTTAATTTTAGGCCTACATAAAAAATAGTAAAAAACTTTTGTAATTTTTTCATAAACGTAAAAAGTTTCGTAATTTAGTTCTAAGTAGAACTGTAAAAATATTTATCAATTTCTTATTTTGAAAAAAACAGTTTTTATGTTCCTACAACAAGACTGCTAGCAAAACTAGGCCTGTTTTGAATAGTAATTTAGGAATAATATATCCTTTGCCAAAAAATTACATATTATTATAAGAAAGTGTAGAGGATAAATCAAAGAATTGAAGTGTATACTTGTAAATTATTATTTCATAAAAGTATTTGACTTAGCTTCACTTAAATTTCAAAATGAGATGAAACAAATGAAACCTCGCGGCGATAAAGGACTTACAAAAAATGACCGTTGGACAGCATGGGAAGTGTTGGTACATGGGCTGAGATCACTATCACGACGCTTTAACATCGTGTTTTCATTATTTCTAACATTGGACTACGAAATGGAACTGTAAATACATTGTTAAGTTTTAGTTATTTAAGTATGTAAATATTTAATTCTACCTTTTTCCCTCAATACGCGATATGTTTGCTACTCTACGCATTATTAATATAAATACAACACAATGCCCTCTAAAAGAAAACCTTTAGCAGTTAAAGCTCAAGAAAGAAAAAAAAACCGAGAACTAGAAACCCCGGAATAGCGGGAATTGTAAAATAATGTTTCACTGGCTAAACCTTCTGCTTACTTCCTTACTGGCACACTACTTTTAACCTAAGCTCAAAACCACATTTGTTATTTCAACGATCTAGGTATACTGTTCACAGAACTACTAGTATATAGTCCGGAAAAAAAATCTATGAAGTCACAAGCTACTACTATATGTAAAAAGATCTAGAAACGAGTTACATGAGAAATGAAGACAAAAAACAACCAAAGTACAAAGACAAAGTATGTGGACAAAGTACAAAGAAACTCCATTGCTAACTAGGAATCAACACTAAGAAATTCAACACATATACTATGCAGAGAAGAACTACCCCAAAACCTCCGAACTCTACAAACCAAAGATATCTATAAAGTCCATAAATTAGCGCCGGTAAGTGTATTGGGAGCGGCGACGTGGGTTGGGAGTATTGGAGATGAAAACAAAAGTGGTCCAAATTGACGCAGATGGTACTTAATCGTGTAGGAGTATCACTTTCGCTCAAGGGATGTGCGGCCTATTAGACATCATTACGAGCAAGCAGGTGCTTTATCACCCTGAAATGGATTTCACGCCTTGTTTCCACCCGCGAGGGCAGTATTTTCACCGACACCATCAATTTATCTTAATCGGTCGCACCGCAATCACGTGGTTATCTTGGATAAATATTGTTTCTCATAGTTCACCGTCCTCTTGGGTGTTTTTTTGTAGAATCTCTTCTGGGCTATCTTGTTCCTTCAATATTTGTACTAAGGCATGCTTTTGATGGAACCTCCAAATGTAACTGTAAACGTTTGTACATCCCGGGTTGTTTAGTGATTAACTGTTGTACGCGGCTTCGTCCTTGGTAAAAGAAATAAGGAATGCGTAAGGAAGTACTCAAGTTAAGCTATAAAGAGTCTTCTATACCTTGCTTAAAAAAGCGAAAACATACACTTCGCACTAACTTGTTTCAGACTCCGCGCAGTGGTAGGAGACTGGCAAAAACCAAAATGTTTCACTTGGCTAGAAAGAGCAAATTCATTACATTTCTGACGTTGAGAGGTGTCAACTGAATCATTCATATATTTTATAGGCTTTGAGAGTCGGACATAAATTCCATAGCCCATTGTTAATTTTTGTGACCCCAGAATAAAACTACAAATTTGAATGACCCCAGAATCTAAATCAAAATTTGAGCGATCCCAGAATAATTTGTTTCGTGATTTATTAGTTATTACCTTTAAGATACTTAGAATGTATGCCTAAAGAATAGCTTTATACGTTTTCAAGACCTTTAGATTTAATGTAAAATTAATTAGGTATCGTGTAAAATTAGAAAACAATTAAAAATGAATAATTAAGTTGCGTCAACATCCAACTGGTTCAGAAAAATGGTTTAGAAATACTCATTCGGATCTGCAGAAACGAAAAATTGAAGAACCAGCTGCATAAACCAGCAAGTTTTACTTGTAAAAAAATCGTTACTTCCTAGGTTACCGTTTATCATGATCCGCGCATAAAATGATTTGAACTTTGTTATTTTCGTAATTTATTTATAAATAAATTCACCTAAAAGAGATGAACCTCCGTATATGTTATATAATACCATATTTTATACATTTTCGCTTTGGCACAGGGAAAAAATTGTATCATGATAACAAATTATGTTGAGTAAATCGTTATTTCATGAGCTGATTTATTAGTTTTAGCTAGTAAAGGAGCGATCGTTTGGTCTTGGTGATAGCTTGGATCGATCCAGCGTCCCAAAAAAACATGTACAACAGAGTATCACTTTGTCGCATGAAAGGAAATGTTACCACACGAGCACGGCGACGTCCGTCCTCAGGATAAGTTGTTCTATCTACCCTATTAATGAGGCAGAAAGTACCTCTTAAAGTACTAGCTGGAGGAAAAGAGTATTTTTCCCCTCTAAATGAAGCCTACCGGTAGTTTTTGCTGTTTTTCGGCCAGTTCCAACCACTGTGCACAGTTTTTAAACTTAAAATGATGCGAAACCTCTTAAATTGTTCTTAAAGGCTACGCACTTTTGCATCATGCCTCTTGATTGAAAAATCGACGGCAACTCCTTTTAATAAAAGGCTTAGTTAAGTAAATTTGATTATTTGTAAAGCATTTTTTTGCGATTTTGAAACAATAGTTCTCACATTTTAGGTCATTCGTAAAAAGTGTAAAGCTTTCTTAATAATTTTAAGATATTTCCGCAACTATTCTTGTATGAATAATCCGAAACATGAGATAAAAAATGCATGTTCAACGGCTGTAGCGCTACTAGCCAACCAACAAAAGTCGCCCGTCGGTTATTAAACTTGTCAACTAAACTGTAGTCTTGAAATAATTACGTTCAAGACAATTTTTAACTCTGCCCAATATGTCATCGGTTTAAATGATTTTAGGTTTTGTATTTTTATTTACTATCATTGTATGGTATTATTTTTTTAAACCTACGTTTAACCAAACATTGCTAATGGGACAGATACCGGCGAGTAAGCTGGCACTTAGCAAACCTCTACTAACCTGACTAAAAACATCAGTAATCCGGTAGATAAACCAGTTTCAATTTTATACAAGACTCATCACGGACTGAATATCCGGCATCCGGTACATCTCTGTTCAAGGATGAGGTAAACATCCACTATATAGTTTGTTTGAAGGAAGAGTCACATTAGAAAACGTTATGGGAAATTTTTTTTCTCCACTTACGCCCTTTCCCCACCAGAGCTCTTTACTGAAGCTTTTCCATCGAGTTACAACAGCGAGTAAACGACAGCGCGCACATTACTGAAATATTACCAGCTGGTGTAGTGTCAGCATGGTGACTTCATAGGCGATCGATACTATGTCACCGTAAATTAGCAAAATGGTATAGCCCTTGTTATAGAGCCCTGATACAACTAGTTTTTTGCAACACATTTTCACGTTTTTAATTGGAGTAAATCTAATTCGTCTACTGAATGCAATAACTTTGTTTGGTAATCTGTAGTTTAAATAATTATTCAAATTAATTATTTCCGAGTCCTACAAACAACACGTTTATGAAAAAGAATAAACATAATTCGATCTACAAGACTCAACCTCTTAAAGCCGTGATGCAGGGCCTCACATTGTGATAAACTGTTTAGATATTCTGACGTGCAATTAGAAGTAAATCCGTCATGATAAATTACACCTTGTGCGCAGACACTAGATTCATCTTTCAATGAGTGTAAACATCGCTCGAGGAGTATAGTTGATTGACTGACGCGCAGACTTGAATGGTGGGGTACGTGAGGTGGCGACTCACACACAGTTTAGCATATAATCTCACCGCATCCATCTTGTTTGGCCGTAATTCACGTTCAAAAATCAATTATCGACTTGTTTCATCCCTCGGAGCGGGGCCACCCGCACCCAATCCCTTAGTCACAGCTGCGACATGGTTCGGTCTGATTATAGTCTAGCGAAATACCTTTTATCGGAACCACAATCGTGACAAAAACACCGTCGCCGTGATCATATTAAAGGATAGGTTATGGGGTAGAAATTCCTACCCGGTAGAACAATAACACCTTACAACCCTTAAATTTGACACTCACCAACACTTACATAAGTTAAGCGTCAGCCCAGAATTTCACTTTTTGGGTCACTACTACTTACTTTTTGGGTTGATATTTTTATATTTATATACACATATTGAATATGTATTGTTCATTTTGACACCTTCTGTAGCGTTTTATACAATTTTCGAGGTAAATGTAACCCAATTTTTATTACTTCTACCCGATTATATTTTTTCAGTGTAACGCCAAAAATATTTTTCTGGTGGTACATCCTAAAATCGAATAAAGGAATCAATTGTCTAGCAACGATTCCTTAGAAATATGTTACATAATTCTGAAAAAGTAGTTTTTATATCCATAAATGAAGACATTTCAAACCATATCCTACTCGGTATTATTTTAAATGCTTATTTTGTTCGTTCAGTTTTTTAATATCGTCAGTGTAAAATTGATTGTGACACACCAATGGGCAAACAAGTGATCCATTGCCGATTAGTCTGATACTTTTAAGGCTCGGATCTGTACTAAGAAAACATCCAAAGTCATGACGTCACCATACGTCCAATCAGTTTTATACTGTGTTATGTCGTAGGTATACGTCTATTGTTTGTTTATTTAAACAATGTAGTAAAATCAAATTGGGTCTAACACCCAAAGCCGAAGACGTATTCATGTCAACTAGTTTACTTTACTTCCGCCGTCCTATCACTTTTACTAATATTGTCTTTTAATTAACATTAAATTCAAGGGAAACAAGATTAGAGACAAATATAAAAAAAATTGCCAAAAGTAAACTGATTTATGTTTAACAATACTCTTATTGAAAATGTATGAAAATAATGAAACAGAATTATAATTTAATCTAATTAAATTGTACTCATCGAATGTTTAAAAAAAATTTACCTGAAAAGTAAAATTTGTTAAATAAAATTAACATACAGCATAAAGTAAATAACAATTTTAAAACGTTCAAGGCACCAAGTTTCGAGTACTAAAGGCCTATTTGTAAAGTCGACGGCTTGTGTAAAAGTACTAACTTTTTTACAAAATCTAAGCTTAATAAACTGCACTTTTATTGAGAAATAAAGAGGAATGGGTTTTTTTAAAAATATAAAACTTCAAAACATAAGGCAAAACTTTAAATATGCATAGGCAAATTTCAACTTGCAGGTTTCGCGCATCAACCCCCTCGAAAAGCAAATGCAAAGAGATTATTGTGTACTCTGATATTTTCACTAAAATTAACGATTGGTTAGGACATAATCACTTGGATTGGGATGGGGGTAGCGCTGACATGTATCCTGACGAAAGAGCAGTAGGACCAGTTTTTGCTTGAATAACAGGATTTTGTATATAATAGAAAGATAAGTCAAGTTGAGAATAGGGTTAAAGATATTGATTTTTTAGTTAAACGTGTAGTTCCTTCTATTTTGAAGTTGGTGACTACTGAATACGTTTAGTAAACTATATTATTATTAGGATTTAAGGACTAACTGAAACAATTTCGTCTGATTTATCGTAATGAGGTAAAGTTAATGTTTATAATTAAGAACGAAAACACCAATTAATTGTAATTTAAAAAGAATTGAAATCTTGTTTCCCGTTTTTATATTCATACATTTACAATTAAATTACATAGGTGTAATTTCTAAAAAGGCCATCAATAGGAATATTTAAAACTATTGACTGGGGATGAAACTTTAAATTGGAAGCCTTCGCTTTTGTTTTGATATTTTTAAAACTTTATTGTTTTCCTAATGTTCGTCGTTGTACAATATGGCAGCAAGCTTGACAATTCACAATGAAAATTCCTTGTTTATTTTTAAGGGCACAATGTTGGTCCATTAAAAAAATACATCCAGATAATAACGTATCACTAACTACGTATGATGTGTTATTATTTATATAATAATATTAATAAATATATGACGCAATATATTATTGTGGAATGACGCAAGTTGGCTCTAATAATAATTTCTAATGGTACGAATCCTGTATTTTGTATATTGAAAACCTTGCAGGTGTTAATTAATTAATTTATTGACTAAATAGGCTAGTTAATGTTTCTTTTGTATTTTATAATTTCTAAATATTGCACTTTAATTTTGTTAAGCTGGTTACACGGCGACACTGAACTCATTTATTTCCTTCTCATTTTCTTTTAATAGCAAAAGAAAAGTTGGAAGTCTCAATCAGGCAATGCCTAGGAGACCCCTATATCATTTATTCATACTAGGCATACGTTTAAATTTATTATTATTTTGTACATTTTTGTTTTTAAGTTAAGAAGGAATTGTAATATTTTTGATTTTGTTAATTTGTTAATATTTGTATTTGTTTGGTGATGAATAAATGAATCATTATTAAAAAAAAAAATGTAGGGCATATTTCATGTAGAACGATTGACTTATTTACAAACATAATGTATTTAATTTGACACACTCGTTAGAGTAAAAGCACTCAAGCGTTTTAATTTTATTTAGAAAAGTTTCTGAAATATGGTTGGGTACTTCAGTTTCAAAGAGGTTTTGTCTATACCTAAACTCTTTTTTTTACAACGCTGTTTCCGTTGTTGATAAATTTACAAATATTTTCATAGCGGATAAAACGTAGAAACTTATTGGTCCTTTACATTGCAGGTTAAACATGTGGGATTGCAAATACAGATATGTCATTTAACGTATAAAACTGTGTTATTATTTTGCCAAACCGATATACCAAATTTGTATCGTTGAAACAGTAACTTCAACTAATTTTGTACGTAACTTCCCGAAACAGATGTTTAATTATTTCTAATGTTAAAATTAAATCTTCTAAATTATGAAATGGACGATGACTTGCCACTCGGGAACGTCTGAGTTAACAAAAGAATTAAGATTTTTCAAATAGCCTCAGTAATTTGTGAGATAACACACGCACAAACAAGCACACCAATGAAGTGTATCTCGTTATGCGATACCCCTTCATTTCTGCAAGAGGCAATTTGCACTACGCAGCACGAACTGGTTTACGTTCTAAAACCAGCAAAAAGCAAATACACTTAGTGTACTGATTGGCATCAAAATGTTTCGTCTAATGGGTGAAACTCATACGCTTGGAGGATTGTATTATGTATTTAATTATTATTTAAATTAAGTGGTATAATTGGTAAAGTTTCTAAAACAATGCATAGTGGGTTAAATTGAATCACAGTAGTCAATCACATCTAAACTAACATTTTTAAAACATTGTTTCTGCTGCTATTTGGGCAATTCTTAGAAATGATTTAACATGTGTAAAAATAAATTCTTTATTGATAGATAAATTAATTAGTCTCGAACAATTTACTTTTAATTTCTAATCTAAACAAACACAAAATCCAGAGGATAAATTTACGTAATAAGTTCTTGGCTTAAATACACGAATAAGTTATTATTATTATAATCAAGAAAAAATTTAATGAAATAATATGAAACAAATCAAAACAGTTTTTAATTTTCTTGAAATATTAAGTTGTTAACCAATAAAATAAATGTTAATAAGAAAACAAAAAACAAACGACCAAAAGGAATATAAAATTAAATTTAAAACAAAATAAATCTCAAAAAAAAAAAAAAAAAAAAAAACAGTTGAAGGATGTAGTTTAAAAAAGTGTTTAGTAAGAATACGAATTTGGAAGTTATAAAATAGGACCATACCTGTTTTCTAGACACAGTACGACTTGAGTAACAAGGGCTAATTATTTGGCGGGAAAGTCTAAATTATGTACTGAAACAAATTAAAAACACATATTTCTTGTTGTACACACTTAAGTGTAGTTTCTATAGCAACGAATAAACATTACTTTTCTTAATCTCATCTGTTAGGCCGGCCACACACTACAACAGTCGAGGCGAGGCGAGGCGAGGCATTTTGACTAAAGGCGTCTTGAGCGACAGAGAAAGCATAGGCGCTTACGGAGCACCATACACTGCAAGAGACGAGGCGAGGCGAGGCGGAAAGGCGCCTTTAGTCAAAAAGCGAAGCAGACAACAATTATGTCATTTAGTCAAAGCGTTCCGCGCATGCGCAAAGTCGCGTGACTTCCACCGCTCTGTACTGAACTGTGAAACGACGCCAAAACTTTGGTGTCTTGACTTGCCTCGCCTTCTGCTGTGTGTGTTCGCTTTGCGACAAGGCAATTCGAGCGACTTGTCTTACGTTGCCTTGCCTCGCCTTGACTGCTGCAGTGTGTGGCCGGCCTTAGTATTATAATATTAAGTTGTAGGTTTCTGTGGTTGGGGGACACCATTTTTAATCTGATAATTAAATCCTTATAGGGTATTATTTTAATTTTAAAATTCATGGTGAACATATTTTTTAAATTTTCGTACCGACATTTTTACTTGTTGTAGATTTATAAATTGTTATTAAAATAACGAAATAATTAATAATCTTTTTCCAAAATGAAATTGTGTTTCTGTCGTTTGCCTCTTGGGGGAGGGGGGAGGGCACAGTTTTGTGTTTTATTAAAACAGGAAAATATTGTGTTTTGTACGGTTGTCGTTTTACTACAACAAATATATGTGTTTAATACAACTGCGCTTAAAGATTCCATTAACGACCTAAGGATGTGTTCTAAAACTTTTGATATTAATGAACTTGTACAAACATCAATTACAAGCAAATTAATATTGGTTAAATGCGATTATTTAGGCGCACTATATGTATAAGAAAATAAATTAAAATAATTGAAGTAAATTACATTCCAACCTATGGTTTTGGTAAATTGCCTTCCTATAGTTGTATAGCTCTGACATAATCTAAAACATTATAAAAAATACAGTATACAATAATATACAGAAAATATAATGTAGACCTGTACTAAATTTAGGAAAATTTTATGTGTAATTAGATTATAACGGCTATAAATCACTCCCAAAAAATAAATTTGTTCTCTCGTGCGATACGATATAATTTACGCTTTCTCCATACATATCTATTGCTTCTTATAAATTGCATGAAAGTACAATCGGCGTGAATCCTGGCCCTTAGATTCGCCCTGGCCAGATGGACCAGGAGTGTGGGGAAAGGGTAGAGAGAAAAAAAAATTTCCCACATCGCTTTCTAATGTGACTCATCCTTCAAACGGACTAGTGGATGTTTACCTCACCCTTAACACGTTCACTGCTACGCAAATTTCGTATTTCCTACGCTAGGAGCTGACCTTTTATTTTTTATTTATAGCCTAAATAAATTACTTTACGAATTAATTAATTTGTTTATTTTTAAACCTTTTTACGTAATAATCACTAATATTTTAAAGCGGACGCACATGTGCGTCCGTAGCACGCAATACCCTGTGTATTGAAAGTTCTCATAATATGCCGGTTGGCGTGGGCAGCATGTAATGCACTGTGTATTGAAAATACTCCCAATGTGGGGGTTGGCGTGCGCAGCATGCAATGCACTGTGTATTGAAAATACTCCCAATACGGGGACTGGCGTGCGAAGCACGCAATGCACTGTTTGTCGGCCGCTTCACACAGTGTTCAGTGTCAAGCTCACATGTGCGTCCTTAGCAGTGAACGTGTTAAACAGAGATGTACCGGGTACTGATGTTTTTAGTCAGGCTAGTAGCGGTTTGCTCAAGTGCCAGCAAACCTTGATTATCGTATCTGTATACCTTGGTGACAAAATCTGAAACTGTTGCAAGAACCTACTTTGTTACGTTTTCAACACGAATTTGTTAAGTATTTAAGTTTTTAATTCATTACTACAGAATGGTTTATAAGTGGCGTGGATGGAAAATGTCAATGTACAATTTTTGTGTGCTTTTTAAATACGTTTGCGTCAATACGTCGCGGAATTCTTATTGATAAGAAAACAGTGAATCCAGAGACTTGTAAACAGGCTAGAAGTATTCCACACGCTTAATCCCTGTTTAGCATGATATGTCTAGTTTATATTTTGGATATCGATGACAGTTCGACGCGCAAAGTCGCGGCTTAAATCTGACAGGAAGATTATACTGGGGGGGGGGGATCCTGCTTCTGAGCTAACACCTGCTGAAATTAGGCAACTTTTGACAAATCGGATCAAGTAAAGAGTTCGGTTAAGCTATCCGATCGATTTCACGTGTGTTTTGTAAGTTTCATTTTAATGTCGCTTTGAAGGTTATACTGTCAGGTCGTATTGACGTATTCGGAGAAGGAATTGTGAAAAGCAGGCCACATGGTCAGTTCATCATTGAGAACACGAACTAGTTAGTAATTCATCGTTTTAAATTATAACGAAAACTTTGTGCTGTGTATGTTTGTTTATCACGATACATGTCAAAAACTGTTTTACCGATTATGAAAAAGTTTTATTAGGTTTGTCGTCCGGATAACATGGCCTAGGTACTCACTTACTTGATTTTCCAAAATAGCGTAAATAAAGCTGTAAAGTGTAAACTATTTTAATTTTAAAATAATTTAATTTATTAAAAAAAAAAAACAAATATTATAAAAGTTTATTTGAGCTAAAACATTACTGATCATATTTAAAGAAAATATTTCACTTGTGGATAGTTAATACTATCTTTAGTAACATAGGACAGTTAAATTTTAAGAACTTTTAATATTTAATAAATATTCTCATTCAGACAATGAATTGACATCTAATAAAGCTTATATATACACCAGATTACCAAGTTAAAAGTGTTTAAACATTAACTTAGTCATACACGTAAAAAAAGCCAATAATAATAATAAAATAAAAATTGCTTCAATTTTATTATAATCTCAGCTGTTTAAACTAATAAGCCAAACACCCAACTGGATTCAATGTTTGAACCATTTCATAAATTGTTCTTCTATAAATTAACTAAAGATATAAACCGTTTGATGGGATAGCATTTACTAGTTTTTCTTTTAAGGGTCTGCTCCAGTAAACGAAAAAGCAACCGGAAACGCAAGCGCTTCTCTCTATAACCGTATCTAAACAGTGCGATTTCTTGCAGCTGAGCGCTTTGACATTGCCTCATCTCAAACCATTTTATAAATCCATCTTTTGTAGTTGAGTGCTGAAAAAAAACCTGAATATTCTTTATGGAATTTCGGATCCGGCTTGCAAATTACTTTTCATTATTATTTTTTTGTTGTGTTAGGAAAAAATTAGAACTTTGTACTTACAAAATGTCAATTACATAACAAAAGAAAAGCATTAAAAAAAATTCTAAAATGCAAAATGGATGCTTATTGTAATTGTGCTTAAAATGAGATCTTGCAAACAATTTTATGATAACAAATAAACGAAATAAATGGTTTGAAATTTAACATTGCTCTTATGGGATAAAAATCCAAGATGGCCACCACTACCTATACCTTGCGTAAAACTATAAAAATATGCACTTCGTTCTACCGTGTTTCGGACGCTGTTTTTCAACCTAAACAGTTGTGAAACATCTTAAATTGTTCTAAAAGGCTGTTGCTTTGGTCTTATATCTCATAATTGAAAGAAATCGATGGCAACTCATTTTAATCAACAGTTTAACTGAGTAAAAATTGATTATTTTTAATGCATTTTTTGGGAGTTTTAAGTAATAATTTTCATATATATAAAGCCTTCTTTATAACTTAAAGTAGTTTTACAGATTATTAATTTATAAATAGAATCCGAAACACGTTTATTAGGAATACATGTTTCAACGATTTTGCGGCTTGAGTCAGACCTTTTTATTAAAATCATACTGTACACTCGGGAGTTTTCTTCAAGGTAAAGAAGAGCCTTAACCTACAATTTTCATGAATTAAATTAAACGAAAAAAGTTTGTCGAATGTTAAAACAAAATCAAGAACCTAGTATGTCCATAATGCAAAATAGAAACCTCCTTGCATATACTAGGTTTCGTGTTTGTAGTGTGTTCGATGTTTTGTCTCGACGTAATTAAACGCAAGTGAATCAACAGTCAATTCGAACGGTGTAGCAGGCTAATTTTATTATTCCATCGAATAAACCCAGAAAGGAGGAAAAGCTACTGAAGTAATACAGACCCCAATTCTAATTTCCTTGGGAAAAATTCTGGAGAACGACGTACAACCTATGAAACGAAAAACCGATCAACACAAATAGTGACAAAGACCTAGTTAACCTATTTATTGCAACATTAAAAAAGGAATTAGTTAAAGGTCTAGGATAATAATCTATATGTATAAAAGCCAAATCCACTGACTCACTGATCACGATTTCTCAAAAACTACTGAACGGAATGGAACGCAATTTGGTATGTAGCTTCCTCTAGGACCATAGGTGCTCACTAAGAAAGGTTTTCAAAAATACGAAATTTTAGGAGGTTTTGGGGGGGGTGTATAAGTTACTAAATCACGATTTCTCTAAAACTACTGAATGGATTGGAATGAAATGTGGTATGTAGCTTCCTGTAGGGCCATAGGGGCTCGCCAAGAAAGGGTTTAAAAAATTAGACATAATAGGGGAGGTTAGGGGGGGGTGTCAACGTTACTAAAAATCCCCATAAGAAATACATAGTGTAATATGTTTATTGACATAATATACTTTTTGTTATTATACATTTAAATTTGATTTGTCCATCCGTGCAAAGCCGGATTGGGCCAGCTAATATGTAATAAATATATAATAAAATACTCAAATTGTTAGTACTTTTGCCAAATAAGCATACTCAAATAACTACAAATTATCAAACTAATTTTTGCGATTGTTTTTAGAGAGGGTGTAATAGTTATTTTTCAGTTTAAATTTCCCAGAGGAGAAAAGGGGTGGCCGAGAGGCTAAAGGAGTTAGCACAGTCTAACTCATAGGTTCAAACCTGTTTTCTGCTTATTGATTTACATACGATAAAATATATATTTGAAATTTGTTCAATATATATTAATTAACACTATAGGAGATAAGTACGTGCTTCGCCCACCAACTCTGTGTTAACTTCGCTGGCACAATTGTGTACGAAATAATTGTACTTTATTTATTATCTAAATATAAGTGATATTATTTTACCAACAGTTATGCGAGCGAAGCGATCATTATTACTCATGGAAACCGTGTTCAATGGCTGAACTCTCGAAACGAATGCACATACTTTAAGTACCATCGCATTAAAGTTTAGGCCATTAAGATTTGACTCTCTTGAGTCTATTATGCAAATATATACCGTAGGTGTGTCTGTGACAATAGGTAAAAGGTCGCCTGTACTAAATATGTCCCAAAGTATGATCAAATTATTTCACGATTAACATCAACTAAATAATTTATGTCTTAATTAAGTATTCATTGCATTATAATTATACCTGTTGTGGGCTGAAGTTTTTAGAGTTAATTATAATTTTTAACATTTAATAAAAATGTGATGTGTCTGTTGAATATAAATCGATACTTGATGAGGAAAGTGTTCACGTATTTTACTTATACAGTTTGGAAAGTCTCTTCATAGTAAAAATTAGAATCGTTTTTGAGAGAATAATGTTAACTCGAAAGGTTTGTGTTGAGATATATTTTCTTTGAGGATAGACAGCTGGGGAAATGCCTCATCGCCAACAGGCGCAGCAGAGCCTTGTGGTGAGCCTTTTGGGTATGTTTCATAAGATTTAATCGGTGATTTGCTACGATCAGAATGTTCGTATGTCCTACCTCACCACAGTTCGTGAAGCAGTTTGAACAAAATCTATGACAACGTAAAATGTGTTTTCTGTGAGTTAATATGAAACACAACATACAAAAAACTCCTTGACCCCAGTATTTCCCACATAAAGAAACTGAGAAAAATATTATTTTCAGTACCTAAAAAAGCATTTTTAGTGAGGGTAGTTTTTGAAGAAATTCCGGATGTAAACATAGGTCGATCGTTACATCATTTTAAAATTGTTTTTTAAACTAACATTGTGAAAAACGTATTGACTTATTTGGTCCCCTTTGGTGATAGAAAACGAACAAAATTTTGATCTTTTTTTAATTTACAACCACTGAACGGTTTATTCCCAAAACTTAAAATATCATAAAAACATGTCTAATATTGGGCCCTTTCAACAATGGCCACTTTTTTACACATTAACAAAATGTAAAATTTAGGGGAAATGAAATGCCTAATTCTAAAACACTTTAAACGGCAGCGTAGATCGATCTGGCCATCAAATTGAGGGGCTTTAAAGGTAAACAATAATTTTATTGTATTTCAACTTTTCTTAAAAATTATTTTTAAAACAATAAAATTATAGAATCTCCCCTTCAATGAAAAACAGTGACCTATGTAATGGTAGACATTCAATTGTTATCTTTTAATATACAGTAGTAGACAACTACCTAAATCTTATAATATAGTAAACCATCACGTATATGCTTTTAATATGGTAGACAATCAACTATATTTTTTCAATATAGTAGACAATCAACCATATTTTTTCAATATAGTAGACAATCAACTATATTTTTTCAATATAGTAGACAATTAACTATATTTTTCAAAATAGTAAACAATCACCTATATTATTTTAATATAGTAAAAAGTCACCTATATTTCTTTAAATAATAAAATATATTTTTTCAATATAGGAGACAATCACCTATATTTTCAATAAAGTAGACAATTTAAATTACCTATATTTTTGAATAAAGTGGACTATCACCTATATTTTTTCAATATAGTAGACAATTCCCTATATTTTTTCAATTTAGTAGACAATCGTCTATATTTTTCAAATATAGTAGACAATCGCATATATTTTTTCAGTGTAGAAGACAATCGTCTATATTTTTCAATACAGAAAACAATCGCCTATATTTTTCTAGTCCAGTATTTCCATATATATCTTCAATAGATCTGTATAAATTCGTTTCATAGAATGAGCTTTCAAATGTATCCTAACCAACCGAGGTAAACAGTACCAATGTTTGGAAAAAATAAGGCTGGTTTAAGTTTACATGTTTTTACTTTCTTGGATCCTACCTATTTGGTTCTCCATGCACGTACATTAAAAACCATCTATACTAATTGCGCGGTTTACATAGAACATCTGTTAGCAAGCTGCCATTGTCGAGGATCAAACAATTGTTCAAAGACCCAAACGAACCGAACTAAATAAATTTAAAACATAACCAGGTAACCAATTGCAGGTGGCGCAAGTTCAGGGCCAATTAAAAACCAATCCATTTGTTAAAATTACTGCGCCAAGAAGCTTCAACCTACGCTGCCCTCCTATAACCATATACAACAGAGATATAAACGAAATTTATTACATTTTTAATGGGGCAGTATATTTGTCTGAAAACTGGATCCCCTTGAAAATGTATAATACATTCCGCTTGAGTACTGCAAATTCGTTTCTAGTCTTGAATTAATTTCGAATAACCATTTCGCACGCAGGAGGCGAACAATTTACAATTTAAAACATTTCTCTTTCTTTTGTTGATTTTTTTAAAGCGGAGGCATTGGGAATAATTTTCAATCTCGTTTGATTTATAGAACTCGTGTTGGACAAATGTAAACCAAATTAAGTATTTGCAATCAATTTAATTTCGTGAAGCCTTTCAATTAATTTGTTGAGTATATTCGTTTTTATAAACCGCAGTTTGCTTGTCCTTAACAGCTATTTCTAGGATTAATAGCATACACTTTTATAATATAGAAAATAAAAAATATATTCAGGGTGTTTACAAACTCCCTTGAAAAATTTTGTGTATTTGTTCCTTAGGTCAAGACAATCAAAAAAACGTCATATAACATGGGTCTGACATGCCTAGTTTTCTGTCCGTCCATCTATTTGTGTTTTGTTACAAATTATTTTATAATTTGAGTATTATTGTAGATAGAAACTTCAAATTTGGCACGAACGTATAACTTGGTAGGTCAAACAATTGCATACAATTTTGTTACGATATCTTAAACAGTTTCAAGATGGCGTCCATTTAAAATCTTGATGTTAAATTTCACGAAAACAGTAATTTTTATAAAAAAGTAAAAAACAGTAATTTTTATTTCACACATATACTGAAATAAATATCATACAAAATTTGCACTAAACAACAATTTGCCGTGTACAGTTGTTACATAATTAGGTAAATGTCTCATTATTTAGTTATTTATTATCCGATTGTAGCAAATAAAGTATGATTTATTATTGTTCGTATTAAAATTCTACATTTTTTATTACTGGTAACATTTTTTTATAAAAATTTCGGTTTTTATGAAATTTAACATCAAAGATTTTAAATGGCCGCCATCTTGAAACTGTTAAGGATATCGTAACGAAATTTTATGCACTTGTTTGACCTATTAAGGTACACTTTCTTGCCAAATTTGAAGTTCTATCTAAAATAGTACTCAAGTTATAAAATAATTTGTAAAAAACACAAACAGACGGACAGACAGAAAACTAGGCATGTCAGACCCATATTTATATGACGTTTTTTGATTGTCTTAACCTAAAGCACAAATACACAAAAAATTTCCAAGGAGTTTGTAAACACCCTGTATATAAATAAAATATTTGGAGAAATTATTTATTTAGAAATATGAAGCTGCAGGTTATATAAAAGAGTAGTTGAGTGATTTATAAAACCCTACTAATCTACTTAATCCATTAATTAAGCTGTCAAACTTCGAAAATTGATTCTGTGGGTCAAGATAAAGATTATATTTCTCTGAAAAAGCTTGATTTTTCAGAAATCTGCAATTTTTTTCTAAAAGGAAAACGGATCGATTCGGATAAAACTCAACATGCGTTTTCGGGTCAGGGAACTATTGGGTTTAAGTATTGGGTTTAATACTAACCCAATAATCGTTTAATTCGTTTATTTAAATCTTCGAATGTTGCCGCGTCTAATTGATAGTTATTATTATATTCGCAGACGCCTAAAGTCATTACTATAAGAAAGTAATAACATACACTCAGACTTTCTGAAACTGACTGCCATTGCAATACAGATTTTTGTCCTAAAGGTTCAACTGAATTAATTGATTTTGTCTTAAAATAACACATTAATTAACTTAATTAATAGAACGAACGTTTAAGAATGTGGGGAAATTAAACAATGTTACAAAAATGAATTAGTTTACATCTGCAAAAATTCCCAAGAAGCTAAGTAACTTCCCACATTTCGGGTACTTTTAACAAATAAAGACCTACAAAAGACTCTTTACAAATTACTAAACTAAATATGCAGATTTGTATCGTGCATGTTATAGTGCGAGCAGATATCTTTATAGATCTATCTTATCTTCTAAAGCGAGAGATAATTGTCTGTCTGCTAAATGGATCTGGAATCTCCGTCTAAGGATTTTTGATTTTTTGATTTTATATGGGGCTTTTGGCCACGAGAAATCGATTGAAAATGGTCACCAGTCTGGGAAAATTCGTTTTCTACGTCTTTTTATTAAATTAAAAAGTGAAATTTGTCCATTTTAAACAATACAAAGCACAGCTGATGCAAATGTTTTCAATTTCATTACAATAATCATCTGTTTTATTTTAAACGAAGCACAGCTGATGCAAATGTTTTCAATGCCATTACAATAATCATCTGTTTTCTTTTAAACTGTATTTTATTAGAGGTAAGCCTAATGTTGTATCTATTTATAGTTACCATGGCAACGAATACTTCTGCTAAATAAACATACCCTTTATTTAGTTGTTTAATGTTATAGGCCTAACCTCAAAACTCAATAATCCAATATTTATTATTGAAATCGTAACCCTGCTTATAATCGAGCTTTAGCTCGGTCTCCTGGTACTGTATATAAAAGCGAAAACTACCGATATATATAAAAACGATTTCTCAAAAACTACCGAACGGATTGAAATGAAATTTGATATGTAGCTTCCTCTAGGGCCATAAGTGCTCACAAAGAAAGGGTTTGAAAAAATTCGAAATTTTAGGGGGGTTTGGGGGGGA
>JAGFPH010003756.1:67243-80269 GCA_018207615.1 Philaenus spumarius
GTTTTATTTATCCAAGGAAAACATCAATCAAACCCAACACTACGGACACTACGTACATTTTGGGAGGTATTTTTTCAATTATGGCGTCGTTAAAAGAAAACAAGTTGTGGTCGCGCTCGAGGCGAGCCTTGTGTGAAATCCTGGACTAATTGGGTTATAGTTAAATTGGTGAAAGTTCGTGCTCTATGCGTCTATGTGGATTTGTCGATTTGAAGTTAATATACAAGGTGATAAGATATTAAGACAAATTATTCATCGGATAGACCCAAATAAACCAAATACAGGATATAAAAAAGTATAAAACGTAATTTTACTAAAACAATTTAAATGGAATTTTTGTGTTGATATTTTTTGTTGGTGCAAGCCTTTCGACCATGATTGTACCTAAGTTTTGTTGATCGTTTGGTTTTAGAGGCAAAACATTCTAAAGGGTAATTTCGGTTTGCAACTTTTAAATTAATCAAACTTCCTGAGATAAATGCCATATTTTTAAAATCTTTTCAGGGATTTTATCTACAGGCCTATTCTTTCTAAAATATTTGCTTTTCTGTTTGTTTTTGCGTTAGTTTTGTATAGTTTCTTGCTTCGGTTTAGTGTTTTTTTTTATATATATATATTTTTGGATGCTTGTGTATTTGAGAGTGTACTTTGGTTCATATATCCATATATTTTTGTATGCATATTTATTTGTCTTTATATTTACAAGTTATTTTCATCTCATTACACATATAATAAAAGTTCAGTAGCCTTCTTATTATTTTCTTTTTCTATTTCCCTGAAGAGAAATGTATATAGGCCTATATAGTATTTAGTTTTCACAGTTCGTTTTTTACATTACGCTTTCAAATTGTTTATTGTTATTTTATGTTACTTTGAGAAGATCTATTATTTTTAAGAATTTGTAATGCTATATCTGACGTCTTTACCAAGCAATAGTAAAAAATGTATTTCGTTATTCGTGGTTAAATTGAAAAACCCAATGGCACTATAGTTTCGTCTTAAGGGTCGGCTCTAGTAAAACAGAAAGCAACCTGCGACTCCCTATAGCGGCGGTAGGTTACGCGGACATTGCTCATCCTAAATCCATTTAAAACCCGCAATTATTCAAATAGCGTGTTTAAAAAAATACCAAACTCTTGAGGACAAATTTCTTCATCCGAATTGCTTGGTAATTTTTCGCTATAATTAATAGTTACAACGTAAAAAATATTTAAAATCACCCAATAGCAGCGGTAGGTTACACGGACATTGCTCAGCCTAAATCCATTTAAAACCCGCCATTGTTCAAATAGCGTTTTAAAAAAAATACCAAAATCTTGGGGACGAAATTCTTCAGGCGAATGGCTTGGTACTTTTTCGCTATAATTAATAGTGACAACATAAAAAAATATTAAAAATCAATGTTTTAAATTGTTAATAAATATTAAACAAAATATTTTTCTTAATTTTTAAAAAGCCATTTGCATGCATATTGACTATAGCTTTAAAATGACATATCGTTTATAATTTTCCGATCAAAAATAAAGAAAAAATTTGGATTCTAATTTAACATTGGTCTTATGGAGAGTTAGCTGACAGCTAGAGCCGACCCTTAAGACAAAAATAATTCGACCGCGCAGCTGAACTGCTGACTTGAGTTTAGCAAATTTCCAATATTAAGTTTATATGCATGTGTTAGGGTTTCAACCAACAATTTGGGAAATAGGTCTATTCACGACGGTAATGAATAGCTGCAAAATGGTTCGCACGCCATTCCGCATATTGGGGTATCTTCAGTACACAATGCATTATGTGCTTCGCACGCCATTCCGCCTATTGTGGGAGTATCTTCAATACACAAAGCATTGCGTGATTCGCACGCCATTCCGCATATAGGGTGTATCTTCAACACACAATGCATTGCGTGCTTCGCACGCCAACCCCACGGTCGAATCCACCACATGGCTTTGAACCGGGTACGTCTATGGTATTTTACGTTTTGATCGATTTTGGGGGAACCAAACGGTCGCGTAAAAAAATCAAAATGTGCAGAATAACATCCTACATTTATATTAGTAGAAAACCCAAAAACAAATTCATTCTCGTAGGAAATATCTAAAAAATATAGTTACTTTCGTTCAAAAACGTGCTTCCGATTGTTGGATTTGTTTGGCTAACGAAATCGTCCGAGCGACGTAGACAACCAACATGTGAACAAAATTTGAACCAAATCGGACTTAAAATGCGGCCGTTAGAATGCGAACACATGTATAATTATATATACATATATATATATATATATATGATTTTTAATGACACCCCAAAACCTGTTCTGGGGACCACGATCGATGCTCATTTGCTACTCCCGATCTTACTTACCATAAGGGCCACTGCAATAGCTCATTTTTCCTATGGAAATTCGCTAATAATTTATGATAGTAACCTTGGATATTCACCCTTAATTAGAGCTTTCTCAGTTCTCATAAAGCGAGTATCCATTTCCACTTTGTAATTTTAAAACCTGTTTAATGATTGGAAGTTTTACTTTTACCCATTAGCTTAAATTAATTTTCTATTGGGAAAGTTTTTTATAGATTCATTTTCATAAATTTCCTGAATTCGGCACCTGAATGTAATTATTCTTCGTGTATATAACGTAAATTCTTTCTGGAATATTCTAGAACATTCATTACATTTCTACACTGGATTCCACGTTCACCGTGCAGTATAGAGCGCCCATAAGCCATGTTATCCATACGACAGTCTCAGTGGTACTAGCCAACTAAAAACATAAACTCCCATGCAATGCTCGGTCAGTTGACGCAACCCGCATGACAATAAACGTGATGTTCCTTGAAATGGTAGTAGCATGTCTATTCCCGTACTGCAGGGTGAACGAGGAATCGAGTGTAGCCTGTATCGGCCACTTCGGCATACGATTCAAGGCTGCTGCAAAGACTTCCCATAAGAAATCCATTGGTGCTATGCGTTCTTTTGACACCCACATCTCCTGCCCCAGCCACTGCAGTTTCAAACTGAAACCTTCTTCGTGGATGGTGTTTGGAAGATTACCATACCGTACAATCCCCATGGTTCTGCGAGGGGTAGATCGGGAGTTATAGCGCCACGAACGAACAAACCACGCTTTCATAGATTATTTATATACATTGCTTACGTTTTAATGAAATCACAGTCCGTCGGTCTGTTTTTGTGAATGAATCAGTATTAAGGTTAACGATAACTCCCGCTCAAGAGTAAGGGTGTTTTAATGCTTTTCTGTGTTCGTGTATGTTTTCCGCAGAGTATTGTTAACATTAATTTATAAGTTTAACTTTAATTTCACTAAGGAAAGATTTGTTTCGGTTTTGTTTCAAGTTTCGCACTTTGTGTAAATATTCAAATTGTTTGATGTATGTAGCGCTTCTGTGAAAAATAAATAAATATTTTTTTTTAACATTTAGCAACTAAAAATACAACCAATGCTGAAAACATCGCGTTGGCTTCGCAAAACGGACGTATAGAAATACTGTACATAAAAATGTATTTTTTTTTAATATCTGTCACAAAGTGTAAAGTCATGGAGTGAAATAAATAAACCCGAAATGTGTGTACCAATGATTCTGTACACCAGACGACCTGCAGATTTTACACAATTATAATAACAGTGCATTGTTATGTCATTTACTGAGTGACCTAGGCTTGAATAAATTATATATATTAGTGGAGGCGACGACGGTTCCCAAATCACCGACACCGACTGAATGGCAAACATCAGATGACTTGAATGCATGCGAGGGGGCAGCGGAGTACCGCAGCACTAACTAGTGGTAGGGGCTGCCGTCACTATGATAACCACTCTACTATTGGCGAGGATTTTGGACAATAGCTCTAGCCAATAGCGGCCGCATTCCAAACGAAAGAATTCAAGTCATCTGCTGACAGTACTTGATCGCATTTCATAAAAGTTCGCATCCGCTAAAGCGTCCCTGTAAAACGTTTGAGTACCTCAAACTCTATTGTTGGTTTTTTGTTTCATATTTTCGTTTACAAAAGTTCGGAATCATTTAAGTCTCAACTTTTTCGTAAATAGATTGATTGTCTTAAATAAACACTTTCGGGAATATCTTAAAAACTACATCGCATTGATATTCTCTGTTTGAAGTTATTGTTAGTTAATGATGGATGTTGAATTTTATTATAATTACTTCTTCGGACATTTGCCATCATTTGTGTGTTAAATTATCAAACACGACGTTTCGGGAATACAAATCAATTCCCGTTCTCAAGTGACTAAAACTAACGGTACATAAACCCAGTAAACTAGGCCTATGTAAGAGTGAACAAAGTAAAACTACAAATTACTACTAACCTTAAATAGCTACGTGATACATCTCAGAGCTAAGACTGAGAAGTCAAACACACCAACCAAAGACAAACCACAATACAAACACAAAGTACACGCAATTTATGGCAAGCGTCTAGTTGACAAGTTGGAGTGAGACTGACAACTGGCATTGATATTCTTAAATTGACCTCCCTAAAATACTTAGTTTTAATATTTGATTATTGGAACATACTTGGTTTAGCATTCCTCATAGCTGTGTCAAATTCTATTGTGTCACCTTCATCAGATTTAGAAAAATAATTGGTGACAGACAAACCAGTCATCCTTTAAGTTAATGGTTCCGTTTTTTCCTTTTACGATAGAATCTAACAGTTTCAATTATATAATATAGCCTATGTTTAAGACGTTACTTGAACCAGTGAGAGAACTCGTTTTGGAGACAAGAAGTTTAATTATTGGAGTTTAATAATTGATCTTGAAATTTCAAGAGAAGAACTACGAAATCTTTAGTTTGATGAATACTTTTGGCAGTGTTTCCTTTTATATAAAACGATTTTTGTATAATATTAATTTCTTTGAGAAAAGTAAACATTAAACCGAATTACGACATTAACCAATAAATCCGATTAGATTATTGAGAACACACTTCCATCCGTCGATACAAGCTGAATTATCGAACGTTTAGTTAGACACTTGACTTGGCTGTCTAGTGTCCGAATATCAAAACCGGCTTGACACGAATGTCGTGATCCATCCTTCATCGTAACAATCTAATTTAGTTCTATTAATTGCGTATAACATTTCCACTCTTGTGTGACAACATTGCTGCAACTAAGTGTGTCCGTTAAATTGTTGTGCAATTCGTTTCGTTTTGACTGTTCAAGTCTTGCGATTTGATGATAAAGGAATCTACGTTCATTTCCTCTCACACATACATTTTGTATATGTTGTGGAATATTATGAAACATTAAGGGTCTTCTATACCTTGCGTAAAACAGCAAAAATATGCACTTCGTACTAACGTGTTTTGGACGCCGTTTTTCAACCTAAAAAGTTGTGAAACATCTTAAATTGTCTTTAAAGGCTTTGCGATTTTGTCTTATATCTCATAATTGAAAGAAATCGTCGGCAACTCCTTTTAACCAACAGTTTAACTGAGTAAAAATCGATTATTTTTAACACATTTTTTGGGAGTTTTAAGCAATAATTTTCATATTTTAAGCTAACACGCAAAAAATATAAAGCCTTCTTTAAAACTTAAAGTAGTTTCCCAGATTATTAATGTATAGATAGAATCCGAAACACGTTATTACGAATGCATGTTTCAACGATTTTGCGGCTTCAGTCAGACCTTTTGTATTGAAATCATACTGGACACTCGGGAGTTTTCTTCAAGGTATAGAAGAGCCTTAAGACGAATATTTTCAAACGTAAAGCACAAAAGTTAGAATAAAAAACAGATAATTTGTTTCAAAATGTGTACAAGAGATGTCGACAAAATATTATTAGTGAATTTCCATAGGAAAAATTACCTATTGCAGTGGCCCTTATGGTAAGACCCAAGGTCGGGAGTAGCAAATGAGCACCGATCATGGTCCCCAGAACACGTTTTGGAGTGTCATTAAAATCATATATTATATATATATGTAAATATGTGTTCGCACTCTAGCGGCCGCATTTTAAGTCCGATTTATACCAAATTTCGTTATGACGAGTTCGTTAGCCAAAAAATCCAACAACCGGAAGTACGTTTTTTGACCGGCAGTAACTATTTTTTGAAATTTTTACTACGAGAATGAAATTTTTTAGAGTTTTTTTCTAAAAATATAAATTTAGGATGTTATTCTGCACATTGTGTTTTTTTTGCGCGACCTTATAGCTCGCTTGGTTCCCCCAAAATCGACCAAAACGTAAAATACCATAAAAGTACCCGGTTCGAAGCCAAGTGGTGAAAACTCGCGAGGCCACTAGGCGCAAACAAATTCTACTAATATATTGCGTACACACAGACAGCTGATCAACGCCTTCGTGAGTAGACCTATTTCCAAAATTGTTGGTTGAAACCCTAAATCATACGTATATAAACTTAATTTTGGAAATTAGCTCAACTCACGTCAGCGGTCCAGCTGCGTGGTCGAATTATTTTTAATTTTGATGCACCTAACGCCCGCGAATCATACAAATACACTCTCATTACATTTTCAAAACGTTACATTAAGTAACTGTTCAATCCATGGAAACAGTGTAAAAAAATTATTTCAAAATCGGATAGTCACAGGTAATACAATATTATATTGTAGTAATTTCAAGGCTGAGTATATACCATGACGTATATTTATATTTTAATCGATACACTAAGTAAATACAAACAGTTTAAGAGCTTTTTCATTGAAATCGCAGTGTCAGAAGTTGTAATTTAGGTACTATGATTTTATATTACTTTGACCAACTTGAGTAAAATTTCTAAAGATATATAGAAGAGCCGTATATAAATAATATACTTTTCTAAGGTGTCTTAAGTTGGTTTTGTCCAACTTAAGACGCCTTGATCAACTAGAGATTTCTGAGCCACATGAGTTGTAATATTTTCCGCGCCAGATCAACTTCGATCTCAAAAACAGAACTATATATATATGTATATATGTGTTCGCACTCTAGCGGCCGCATTTTAAGCCCGATTTAGTCCACATTTGGTACACGTGTTGGTTGTCTACGTAGCTCGGACGAGTTCGTTAGCCAAAAAAATCCAACAACCGGAAGTACGTTCTTTGACAGGAAGTAACTATTTTTTGAGATTTTTACTACGAAAATGAAACTTTTTTACAGTTTTTTCTAAAAATATAAATGTAGGATGTTATTCTGCACATTTTGTTTTTTTACGCGACCTAATAGCTCGCTTGGTTCCCCCAAAATCGGCCAAAATGTAAAATACCATAAAAGTACCCTGTTCGAAGCCAAGTGGTGCAAACCTCCGAGGCCACTAGGCGCAAACAAATTCTAATAATATATTGCGTACACACAGACAGCTGTTCAACGCCTTCGTGAGTAGACCTATTACCCAAATTGTTGGTTGAAACCCTAAAACATAGGCATATAAACTTAATTTTGGAAATTTGCTCAAGTCACATCAGCGGTCCAGCTGCGTGGTCGAATTATTTAGAATTGCAAAAGTAGTAACATACCATGAAAAATATTAGATGCATGTAACACACATCCATATTATAATATTATATTATTATTATTAAAACTATTCGATCGATTTAGAACAAATTTGCACCAAACATGTCAATTAGGCCTGTATAAATGCACGAAATTTATTTTTTTTTTTATTTTTGAAAACCAACCCCCTTTTTGGCCAAAACCCCCAAAAATCAGTTATTATTATTAATATTTCCTAAACGAGAATTTTTAGAAAGATGCGGTTTTTTGCATATGGTAGGGTACATTAAGCGCTACAAATAAGCCAAATTTTATCACAATAGTTAGACCCGTTTTTGAAAATTTTTGATTTTTCTCGTTTTTATGGCATTTTTTTGAAGTAAAACCCCTTAAAAATCCAAAATTTGAAAAAAAAATAAAAAAAGCCTGGAGATATTCCAGAACTACACCTGCATACCAAATTTTATTAAAATCGGACCGTTGGTATGGTCTCCAGCTCTGTACACATCCTAATAGACACAAGGGCAGACATCACAAAAAAAAAAATTTTGGGTTCAGGGAGCACCAAAACAAATAATTCCACTAAAAATATTTTCGGGTCCAGGGAGCACCAAAACAGATAATTCTACTCAAGATTCAAGCATCGATGTATAAACACACTGGATTGCGCGCTGAGTAGTCTGAAAGGTTCGAGAAACGAGCCGGCTGGCGTGGAGCTTCCCCCTCCACCGGTGGGCTAGACCCGCGATGGGCAGCGTGATAGATTGACAGTGATACACGTTGTTGTTGTTGTATACAGTTCAATTCTTTGATTTATCCTCTACACTTTTTTATAATAATATGCCATTTTTGGGCAGAGGATATAGTATTCCTAAATTACTATTCAAAACAGGCCTAGTTTTGTTAGCAGTCTTGTAGGAGGAACATAAAAACTAGTGTTTTAAAAATAAGAAATTTGAAATTGATCAATATTTTTATACAGTTCTATTTTAGAACTAAATTACGAAACTTTTTTACATTTATGAAAAAAATTACAAAAACTTTTTACTACTTTTTATGTTGAACATTTTCCTTTCGTTACTAAATATGTTTGTTTTTTGAGCTAATAACTTTGTTAATTTTACTTCAATCATTTTCTTACTGGCATATATGAATTCTTTGAACCTTTATCTACAAAAAGCTATGGAACACTTTTGAATTGGTTTAGAATAAACGTGTTGAATAAATGGTTGAAATACAAAAACTTGGACTATTTTTTTACAAATTTGAAGTTTACGGTCATTTTGTGAGCTTACCGTTTGAGATACAGGAAAAAAATCAAGAATACAATTTTGTTGAAAATCTAATTTGCTACCCGCAAAATATTAGTTTTTAAATTCGACTTACAGTTAAGCCACAAACTGGCTTTGGAAAAAAGCTTACACTGCGAGAATCGGTCCGGCCGCCATTTTTATTTTATTTGAGGGGTTAAAAATAAAAAATGGAAAAAATGTTAAAATTATGAACATAATTAGAGATTTTGTAGTTTGCATTGGCATCACTATAATATGTCACTGCAGGGTTTGACGAGCGAAGCGATCAGGGGCAGAGTCCCTAGTAGTAAATAAAATTATTATACATTTTAACGGAATTTTGTAACATTTCAAAACATCGCGAGCTACATTTACAAAGCTTTGGAGTGCGTCAAAAACTTACTAAACTTGTTTTATTTAACAATGTTTAAAGTGTAATGTATAGGAATACTTTTATGTAAATAAAATGCAGTTTAAAATGCTAATACAGATCATGTTTTTCATTATGGTTTTGGTTCAGTTTATTTTTCCCTAAACTTTTCCTTATCCTTATCCAACAACAATAATAATAGTTTAAACACAAACTGTTAATCTATATAATAAAAATGAATTGCTGTTCCTTTGTAAGCGCATCACTTGAGAACGGCTGGACCAATTTGGTTATGTTTTGTTTTAAAATGTTCGTAATAGTCCGAACTAGGTTTTTATATAAAGAAAAATTTGAAAAGTTTCCCGAAAAAGTTTCAAATTTGGGAAAACTAAACAACCTCTTTTGTATGGACACAAAATCAGTTGTTCGTATAAAATACTTTAGTAACACATCTTTGTTTACATTCATTACCATAACAACTTTACTATCCAATTTGTAATCAGTTTATTATTTTTTTTAAAGCAACAGATTTTTAGGTTAGATCGACCAACTTAAAGTAAATAAAAACAAAAATCAACTAAAAATGCTTACTATATTTTAATTCAATTCTAACATTGGTTGTTACATATTATATAATATAAAACAACTGACTTGCATAAAAAACTGAACATAATTTTAGGTTAGGCCTACAATGAACCAAAACATGTTTATTTGCAACCAATTGGGCTAATTAAGAATCAGGTTTTTTACAATTCATTACAACTATCAGTTTTTTTAGATTAGGTAAAAGATAACAAAGTGTTTACTGTATTATATATAAAGGTTTATAAACTATAAATCTAAATTTGTGTAGTATATTCTTAAGTGGCATAAAAACCATTTTGCAATTCGATCACTTAAGTCAATGTAATGCAATGGTATAACTTTACTACCCTTTAAATTAAATCAAGCAATAGCAAAGCATTGCTGGGTCCACTAGTTTACTATAAAAATAAGTGTTACATACTGTATAACAATTAAATATTGTTTAGAAATTAAAATTATAATTTTACAAATGATAATAATGTTTGGTGCCGTTGTTGAAGCTGAGCAAAATAAATTAAAACATTTGTGGGCGTTGCATTAGCTTTGAATGCTTCACGTCTTGGTGCTGTCCCACCAGTGGTGGGGGAAGCGGCTAGGCCTGCCGGACCGTATTCAATACACGCAGCCAGCGATCCAGTGTGTTTATACATCGATAGATTCAAGTTCGAAAATTTGGACGAAAGCAATACTTTCTCCATAAACTACGGGTAAAAATGTAGTTTACCTTGTCAAACGATTTCTAAGGGAATTTGATATAACATGAAAGAACACATCTAACTGATTGTAGAAACAACAAAAATTTTCCCGGGAAATAATATTTGTAGGAGTTATGAAAGAAATAAAACTTGAAATTGTATAGGTTAAGTTTCGACTTTTCCGCGATATTTGACGTAATTATAACAAAATAAATCACTTCACATACACCAAACATGTAAGAATTAAATAAACTAAACAATATGAACCCCAAAAGTATCCACGAAGCAAGAAAATGTGAAAATAATGTAACAAACATAATTACGTAAACAAATGCATCAAACAATAGAAAGTACCGTTTAATTGCGTATTTAAAATGGAAATTAATCAACGTTGCCAAATCGAACAATAGGTTATTGTACTAATAATTATTAAGGTGTGTATAAATCAAGGTAACTAGATAGTAAAGGTTGCCTCATTTGAGAAATAATATTTCGTCGTATTATCACTTTATATAATTAGAATAAAAAAAAAAACTAGAGGACTTACCTAAACTGTTTAGTTACAGTATTTTGCCGATAACAGTATGATTATAATATTTGTATAATTATAATATTTCGTCGTATTATCACTTCATATAATTAAAATTAAAAAAAAAACTAGAGGACTTACCTAAACTGTTTAGTCACAGTATTTTGCCGATAACAGTATGATTATAATATTTATATAATTATAATATTTCGTCGTATTATCACACTATTTATAATTAGAATGAGTTGCCTAAACTGTACGTTTCTACACAAAAAAGAACAAGAACAATCCGGCAACGCTGTCAGGACGGTAAGAAAAACATGTCGGCACTTTACAATGTAAATTTCCATAACGAACTTTTGATTTGAAAGTTTTTAATGTTGTAAATGTTGAATATGGTTAAATATTGGTTTCCCGGTATCAGTGAAGTGTTTAAATACTATATTTATTAAGAAAAAAGTTCAGGTTTGTGTGTTTATAGTAGTTTCGTTTGACAAGGTAAAGTAAATAAATACCAAACTACGTATAGGGGGAGAAAGTAAAGGCTACACTATCCCTGAGTAACGTAGGCTATAGTTCGTTTTCACATAAAACATTTATTATTTCAATATTTGTCAGAGCCACGATGGCCGTGGTTGTTAAGGCATCAATGCTTTATCAATCGTCATGGCAACCATCAATGGAAAAGTTCCAGGTTCAATTCCTATTGACCCCGAATATTTTTCTAAATGGTTTCTTAACAGACATCGTTGGCTGTGGTTCGGATTCCACGTAAAACTGTAGGTCCCGTCTTCATTAGCCTTATGTGCAAAACAGCAGGACGTTAAACCAAAGAAAAAAAATGTTCAATATTTGTAAATTTAGTCGGAAAAAATTTTAGGTTACTGATGAACCAACACAGCAACGCATTTATTTACATTTATTTATTACCATAACAACCAATTTAATAAAATAACAGATAAAACAGCTGTTTGCTCCAATATTTCCATTAACAGCTGATTTCAAACTTTGAAGCAATTATCTGTGTTTCTAACTTTTAGTTAGGTTATTATTAAATTGTAGATCTGAGCCTCGCTGGTTCTTTTAACCTTTATTATAACTGCTTTTACAAAATATATGAAATAATTTGATTTGAACATTTAACATTATTTACCATCTTAGTTTAGAGGTTATTATTAATCCTACGCCTTTATTATAAAGAAAACATAACACGAATTTATTATGATTTTACAAGTTGGTAGCTCAAAAAACATGATCAACAATAAATTGTTATCATTGGTGAATATTTTTTGTTAAAGCCTTAAATTGTTTGAAGGGTGTCCTCCTACGAGCGCCCTGTCCAACGAGCGCCATGTCCATCTAGCGCCCACTCTCGGGTTGACGAGGGTCAGAGAGGGGTTGACAGGTCTAGGAGCATTCCAACGAGCGCCGCATTTCTGTGTCACTCCCTTCGACCACCTGTACTTCTTGTAGTACTTACTTCTGACCTAAATATGAATCCCCTCAAATCAGCTACAAATGTTATAAAACCCTAAATTAAACGTAATATAAGCATGCGTATACCATGTGCGATGATTCGTGACAAGCCCACCTTGATTTAGAGGTGCCTTTGATTATAAGTGGGCACGCAATCCTGGCTGGCGCTAACAATTAACCTTTTGGCACTTTTCTTCCACTAATAGAATATTTAAGAGGTATTAAAGTTGACATTTTCTTTAAACTATTAAAGTTATAGTTATAGTTTAAGTTATATTTATAAATATTAAATCCGCTTTTGAGGGGGGATGCGGAATACTACCCCCCAGGTGAAACGTGACGTCACGAAATCTGCCAACTAACCAATATGGGAGCCGTGTCCACGACTGGAATACTACCCCCCCTAGCAAAAGCGGGTCGCCGGAATACTACCCCCCGGAAAACTACCCCCCCAAGAAGGTTCCTACAATTATACTGTTATCGGCAACATACTGTGACTAAACAGTTTAGGTTAGTCCTCTAGTTTTTTTTTTATTCTAATTAATCGAAACTTGAGTGTGCGTGACTGGAAAACTGCCCCCCCCCCCTGATCTCTG
>JAGFPH010003756.1:86708-104863 GCA_018207615.1 Philaenus spumarius
CAGTTTTTTTCAGGTTTCGGTGTTTGAAAAGTTTTCAGTTTCAGGTTCAGTGAATGGGTGGAGGAAATGAAGGGGAGAGGTGTGAAAGGGATTGTAGATTGTAGATGTAAAAGTAGCTTGGCCATTTCATTTGATATCATTGTACTTTGTGGTTTTTCTCATTTAAAAAAAAATTTCTGTTATACACATTTTTTTTTGTGATTGAATGATTTTATTTTTATTTTTTTTTTTAAGGTTGGCGTTTTTTTACTTTTTTGAAGTTTTTTTTCGGTTTTATTATATTATTGTAAAGACAATATATGTAACATTTTATATAGACGGTTCTATACGAAAGACAAATTAATTTTAGAAGTATTTTTTAACATTATTAACACGAGGTTATAGTCAGATTTATTGAAACTTAATGATACTTGTAACTAAATCTAAAGCTTCAAAAGACAGTAGCCACGATACACAATTTGGTTTTCTTTAAAAGGTTCTCTTCATGATCTCCTCACATGCAGACCGTCGACAATCCAACAAGTGTTATAGGATTACCATAGACGCCGTCAATCGTTTCTCGAGACAAGTCAAGACAAGAGTAAAGCACGTGAGAATTTGCTTACACACCCTACAGATAAGATGGACAATGAACTTACCGAAAGGTGAATTCCTTTTCTGACTCACCGTTAAACTCTCTCCCAGTCGTGTAAGTTGTGATCGGCGATGAAAGCGCTTATGTAGAACATGTTTAGATACTTAGTCCGTTTCATGGGATAGTATATTTGTGCCTGCAGAGCACGCGTCAAAGTAGGATTAAGCGGCCGTTTCCGAGTTAACCAAAATAAAATCATGCCCGTATAGCTAAGGACCAACATCAAAATTAAAATTTCAAAATATATTTAAAAAATGGGATTCGTTTCTTATTGTAATAGGCAGTTGATTTAAAGGAGCTCCCACACGATTGAACTTTGCCAAATTGGTAATTATTTTAGGTAGTTCTTAAATACCAATTTAAAAATATTGTTTGCCATTTTACCCATTGGAGAACCTATTCTACACAAAAAAAGAATAACAATTTGGGTTACGAGATACGATAATATTTAAATTTGCACGTTATAATTATAATATAGTTTACTAAAAGTATTCATTTGTAATCAAAATCAAAATCACCTTAGAAGGAACTATAACTAAAAAAAATCTATATCTTTCATTTATACTTATAAAAGCCAAATACCATTGACTCATCACAGTTTCTTCAAAACCACGAGGCCTACAAACATGAAATTTGGCACTAATACTCTTTATAGGCTCTAGACGAGCACTAAGAAAGGGTTTCCGAAAATTCGAAATTTTAGGGGGGTTTTGGGGGGATCAAAGTTACTAAATCACGATTTCTCAAAACCTACCGAACGAATTGGAATGAAATTTGGTATGTAGCTTCCTCTAGGGCCATAGATGCTCGCTAAGAAAGGGTTTTTTAAAAATTCGAAATTTTAGGGGAGGTTTGGGGGTTCAAAATTACTACAAAAAACCATCGATCGGATTGGAATGAAATTTGGTATGTAGCTTCCACTAGGGCCCTAAGTACTAGCTAAGGAAGGGTTTTAAAAAATTCGAAATTTTAGGGCGGTTTGGGGGGTTAAAGTTTCTAAAAAGAAACACCGAATGGGTTAGAATGAAATTTATTATGTAGCTTCCTCTAGGGCCCTAGGTGCTCGCTAAGAAAGGGTTTTTAAAAAATTCGAAATTTTAGGGGAGGTTTGGGGGGTCAAAGTTACTAAATTCCCCATAAGAAATACATAGTGTAATATATTTATTGATATAATATATTTTTTGTTAAAAATATACATTTAACTTTAATTTGTCTATCCATGCAAAGCCGGGTCGGGCCAGCTAGTCTTACATATATAAATTTTACTTATCTTTTTATTATTTAAAAAAATCCTATCATTCACGCAAAAACTCTGGCCCTACTGCGCATCGGTCAGGGTCAGGTCACCACTACCCCCGACACCCTACCCAGATCCAAGAGCCCCTGTCCCCCCTGTCACAATCAAATCTCTGGCTCAACCTGAAAATTCTGAAATTCTGGTGTCTTTCCTTGAAAATATTAGAATATACAACAATCTTTTTGTATTGGCTTCACCGCGAGTAGCCACTGGGGTCGGTGAACGAAGCGAGCAGGAGGTATGGTATCCCAATATACACAAAACAACGTTTATATTTTGTATACAATTTACATTTTTTTATCGAATGTTTGATTTTTAAATGGTTCATTGTTCCTAAGATTTTAGCATTTAAAATTATTTAAGTAGTTACATTTTTCGAACGGTATTTAGTTTTATTTTCAATTCTTATAACTTTAAGGCTGTAAATATTTCGTGGCTGAAGCGATAAAACAAAAAAACTTTAACATTTTAAAACTTCTTTCAATGAAATATTCAACGATATCAAAATAGGAAGGGAATGCAATTTATTTCCTTTTCACCTTTCGTTTACTCTTTTTGAATATATCTCTTTAGTTCTGCTATTGGAAACACTATATAAAAATGTCTTTCTGTAAAATTGCACGAAAAGTGTTAAATTGTAGGCCGATTAGAACGACAGGCGAAACAATATAGATTCGTTGTTTCTTAACCCTAATAAGTAGACACAATTACGATTCAATAACGAATAACTTGAACAGTTAATCAAACACAATAGATACAATTGCGACATTTTTCTACAACACAGAAAGCATAGAGCAATTTGTCATGTCCGTGTTTTAATATCCAGCGTAGGTGATTTAATAAAGGTCACAGATAACTACCATATATCTCATACATCTGTGAAATCATCTAGTTAGATTTTACAGTTCCATGAGCAATCTGTGAGTCTTAGATCGTAAAGAAGGCGAAGTCAAGTGTTAAGGTTAACTTTTAACAGATGCTATAAATTAAATCTGTTATTTCTTTTCACAGACTTATAAGGATACGAATAAATGATGCGGCTGGAGTAAAGTTACATCATTATATGATTTGAATATAGTTCAGAAACTGAACAAAACCATGTTTATCAAGTCAAGTGATGATGTATAATTATGATTAAAGTGTTTCTGATTATAATAAAATAAGAAATGTATCCTTCAGTGTGCATTTCTGATCGTTTTATTGTCACCTCGATGATTTCCCTTGATCTTGTTAATGAGGCATTTAAATTTATATTCGTGGTTAGATAAGATTTGGTTAAGTTAAGTTAGGTTCGTTGAGGTTAAGTTAATTTGAGGTTTCAATACTTAACCCAAATTTGAGGCACCCAAATACTTTTGACTCGTGCCATTTGTGGCTTGTATGCACTCCATTATACCCGTTTTGGTTACAATTGGGGGCATTAGTGGAGAGAAAAACAAATAAACGGTACAAGAAACTGGCACATACTTTCTCACAAATATTTTTAAATTATTAAATAGATTCACTGTGATTCGTAATTGTATTAAAGTAGGAGGGGTCGACACTAAAGTAGGCGAGTAACTAATAAATATTATTATTATTATTAAAACTATTCGATCGATTTCAAATAAATTTGCACCAAACATGTCACTTAGGCCTGTATAGATGCACGAAAAAGGTTTTGCAATTTTTTAAAAAACAACCCCTTTTATTTTCAAAAAACTCCCAAAATCAGTTATTATTATTATTATTAGCTAAACGAGAATTTTTAGAAAGATGCTGTTTTTTGCATATGGTAGGATACACTAAGGGCTACAAATAAACCAAATTTTATCAAAATCTTTAGAACCGTTTTTGAGAAATTTTGATTTTTCTCGTTTTTTGGCAATTTTTGGGGAGTAAAACACCTTAAAAATAAAAAATTTAATAAAAAAACACCTGGAGATATTCCATAACCACACCTACATACCAAATTTCATCAAAATCGGACCGTTGGTATGGTCTCCAGCTCTGTACACATCCTAACAGACACACAGTCACACGGACAGACGTCACCAAAAAAACACTTTTTTGAGTTCAGGGAGCACCAACCAAATAATTCCACTAAAAATATTTTTGGGTTCAGGGAGCTGACCAACACAGATAATTCCACTGAAAAAGTTTTTTGGGGATTCAGGGAGCACCAAAACAGATAATTCCACTAAAATTTCAAATTCTAAAATTTGGACGAAAACAATACTTTCTCCATATACTACGGGAGAAAGTAAAAACGAATAAAAAAACATATTGGTTTCTATAAGAAATTTTAAAGTTAGAAATTTTAATGGCGTTAGCCTACATGTATTTTTTTATTTCACAAATTTTTTATTGCCTACATCAATTGAGTTAAATCCTCCGTCTAAACTCAGCTGAAAAAAAATTTCTGAGGTACCAATGGTGGTATACTTAAAAAGAATCACCCTATATTATTTTACTCACAATTGGACGAGAATCAGTTTTGTCGTGCAAAGCACGCGCGGGTCTCCGTTAGTAGATCATATATCTTGAAAATATTTAGTTTCCTTCGTAATTACTATCAGTTCTGTTATTTCCAATGAAAAGCTGGTTTAGTTTTGATCAAGTACCTATTTTGTGTAAACTTTTCAAAAATCTTTAAATCTAAATAATACGACTTTTATTTTCAACGATTTGCGGAAACACTCAGTTTGAAAACACAACACCGTATTTTTAAATAATTCGACCACGCAGCTGAACCGCTGACGTGAGTTGAGCAAATTTCAAAAATTAAGTTTATAGGCCTACATGGTTTAGAGTTTCAACCAACTATTTGGAAAATATGTCTACTCACGACGGTGCTGAATAGCTGCAAAATAGTTCGCACGCCATTCCGCATGTTGGGAGTATTTTCAATACACAAAGCATCGCGTGCTTCGCACGCCATTCCTCATATTGGGAGTATTTTTAATACACAGTGTATTGCGCGCTTCGTACGCCAACCCCAAAAGGCCACCAAATGACTTTGAACAGGGTAACTTTATGGTATTTTACGATTTGATCGATTTTGAGGGAACCAAGCGAGCTATAAGGTCGCGTAAAAAAACAAAATGTGCAGAATAATACCCTACATTTATATTTGTAGAAAAAACTCTAAAAAAATTCATTCTCATAGGAAAATTCTCAAAAAATAGTTACTTCCATTCAAAAAACGTTGTTCCGGTTATTGGATTTTTTTAGCTAACGAACTCGTCCGAGAGACGTAGACAACCAACATGTGTACCAAATTTGAACCAAATCGGACTTAAAATGCGTCCGCTAGAGTGCGAACACATATATACATATATATATGATTTTTAATGACACCCCAAAACGTGTTCTGGAGACCATGATCGGTGCTCGTTTGCTACTTCCGATCTTGGGTCTTACCATAAGAACCACTGCAATAGCTCATTTTTCCTATGGAAATTCGCTAATAATCCAAAACCAAGGTCATCTTCATCAAGTAAAAAAGCGATTAAGTACATCCGAACTGTCGACAGTACACGAAATAATTCAGACGACCGTACTCCGTGACGAAACAGATTTGCACGAAGTGAACAGCTCGGCTTATGCAAATAATATTAGCTGTTGATATTTGGAAGATGGTAAAGCGGTATTGCAACAGCCGGCTCCGGCAATCAACCAGGATTAAAACGACTTCGGCCACGCTTCGGATTTCTGCAGCTAAGATCGACTCTGTTATTCACTTGTCTACAATGTAAGCTTAATACGTTCAATGTCGTTGCTTGTCCGGATCAGTTTTGTCCTGAAGAATGTAACAGTATATATATAGTATAATGCTATATATTTAATAATAGCTGTTACATCCGGCTTGGATGTGTAAATTATTAAATTGAAACATAACATGATGAAAATAAACGGTACCAGGAACTGGCACATACTTTCTCACAAACATATTTAAATTATTGAACGTCACGGTGACTTGTAGGGTGGGGTAGGAGAGGTGATTTTGTATTAAAGTTGTTTTCCCATAAAAATCCATAAAATAACGGAAAAACCAACTTTTCTCAAAAACGGCTCGAACGATTTTGAATAAAATTTTACAGTTTATAGTAATTTAGGTCCCTAATGAACTATAAAATTTTAATTAAAATCGTTAAAGCCGTATTTGAGAAAAGTTGATTTTTCCGTTATTTTAAGGGTTTTTATGGGAAAATTACCCTTAAAAATTAAAAATTCACAAAAATGAAAAAAACGCCTGGAGATACCGTGGATTAGTACCTCCATACTAAATTTCATCAAAATCGTACTACTGGTTTAGGCTCTAGGTCTGATAACATCCACACAGACACGCAGACACACACACAGACATCACTCCGAAAACCACTTTTTTAGGTTCAGGGGGGCCCAAAACGGATATTTCCACCAAAAACTCAAACTCGAAAATTTTGACGAATACAATACTTTCTCCATATACTATGGTATAGGGGGAGAAAGTAAAAAATTTATAGTAAAACTTCCATTATAAAATTTGGAAGACGTCCACATGAAGATGGAAAAATTAGAACTGTTTGTGAGCAGTCAAATGGTATAAAAATACTCCTTATATAATAATATAAATATTAAATTTTAAGTTTGACTCTTTTTAATACAATTCTAAAATGGCACACTGCGTACCGCTAATTTGCGCGGTATATGACAATGACAACAGGTATTGTAAAAACAATTTAGGCTACAGAGGATAGAACCATGATGTCGCGGGCTTTTTAGCGAATTTCCATAGGAAATATGAGCTATTGCAGTGGCCCTTATGGTAAGACCCAAGGTCAGGAGTAGCAAATGAGCACCGATCATGGTCCCCAGAACACGTTTTGGTGTGTCATTAAAAATCATATATATATATGTATATATGTGTTCGCACTCCAGCGGCCGCATTTTAAGTCCGATTTGGTTCAAATTTGGTACACATGTTAATTGTCTACGTCGCTCGGACGAGTTCGTCAGCCAAAAAAATCCAACAATGGGAAGCACGTTTTTTGACCGGAAGTAACTATTTTTTAAGATTTTCCCTACGAGAATGAATTTGTTTTTGAGTTTTTTCTACAAATATAAATGTAAGATGTTATTCTGCACATTTTTTTTTACGCGACCTTATAGCTCGCTTGGTTCCCCCAAAATCGATCAAAACGTAAAATACAATTGTAGTATCCGGTTCAAAGCCATGTGGTGGATTTTACCGTGGGGTTGGCGTGCAAGGCACGCAATGCATTGTGCATTGAAGATACTCCCCCAATACGGGGGTTGGCGTGCGAAGCACGCAATGCTTTGTGTATTGATGATACTCCCAATATGCGGAATGGCGTGCGAAGCACGCAATGCATTGTGTATTGCAATGCGGAATGGCATGCGAACCATTTTGCAGCTATTCGGCACCGTCGTGAATAGACCTATTTCCCAAATTGTTGGTTGAAACCCTAAAACATAGGCCTATAACTTAATTTTGGAAATTCGCTCAACTCACGACAGTGGTTCAGCTGCGTGGTCGAATTATTTGTAAATCTTTCTATTTCGAACATTTCCTCCGCAAGACATTTGAAGTACTTCTTATGGTTATTGAAAAGGAACTGCAATCCAAATATACAAAACTAGCAGGTACCCGTGGCTTCGCACACGGTGCAACGATCTATAGTTTAAGGGAAGTATAGTAATAAATGCTTATTGTTTTAGGAGTTGTTATTACATTTTCAACCCTTAGCAGCACGCTATAAAATGAAAATATGATCTATATAGTATATAAATATGTATTATAAGAAATCAATGTACTAATTTCCACCTCTCTATCTTAGTGGGAAGTATAATAATTAATTTGTATTGTTTTAGGGGGTTGTTACATTTTCACCCCTTAGCAGTACACTAAAAAATACAAATATGGTTTACTTTTTATATATATCTTGTAAGAAATAAATGTAGAAATTTCCAGCTCTCTAGTCTTATTGGAAGTATAATAATATATATTTATTGTTTTAGGGGTTTCAACCCTTAAATCTAAATGAATTTTAGCCTATTTCTCATTCCAGGTCATGATCTATATGTGTGCCAAATTTCATTCAAATCCATCCAGTAGTTTTACGTGATTGAGTAACACACACACACAGACAGAAACCATTAGATTTTTACTTTCTCCACCCTATACGTAGTATATGGAGAAAGTATTGTTTTCGTAAAAATGTTCGAATTTGAATTTTCAGTTGAATTATCTGTTTTGGTGCTCCCAGAATCCCAAAAAATTGTTTAGTGCAATTATCTGTGTTGGTGCTCCCTGAACCAAAAATATTTTTAGTGGCATTTTTTGTTTTGGTGCTCCCTGAACCCAAAAAAGTGTTTTTAGAGTGGTGTCTGTCTGTCAGTCTGTCTGTATGTATACACGACCAGAAAGGACACTATTGGTCCGATTTTCATGAAATTTGGTATGTATTTACTAAACCCTAATATCTCCAGGCGTTTTTTTTTCATTTTTTGGAATTTTTAATTTTTAAGGGTAATTTACCCCTAAAAACCCATAAAAACGACAAAAATGCAAATTTCTCAAAAATTGCTCTAACGATTTTGATCAAATTTTTAGTATTTATAGTGCTTAAGATGCGAAACAAAATGACACCACCCGCTTTTATCAAAACTTCGGCGTTTTATAATTATGGGGAAATGTTTAAAAATAAACAAGTTTGTGTTGTCAATCTAGCATCGCGGCAGCGGCCGCACAGGGTAGCACCACGGTAGCGAGCACGGCCAGTAATTCAAAGGTCGCGCGATCGAATCCCGCCTGGGACAATAATTTTTTTATACGATTGACGTAGGTAGAATATTATTTTTTTGTTTTGTTCTAAAAAGTAGTAAAAAATAAAATGATTAAAACAATATTATTTTGATTACAGTAAGTTGGGAGAAAGTTTGTGTCAGTTAACTGATACCGTTTATTATATAATAGTAGGCCTATAGATGACACTTTCAGCCTTACATTTTCGTCCTCAGTATCAGGAGGAACAAAAATAAGCACGGTGTTTCTGTAAAGGACGAAGATAATTCAGGGGATGGTTACATGGATCAAATAAGGGGAAAATGCATGTAAACATACATCAGAAACGAATTTTTGGAACGAAGTTCCTTAACGCGGGATGCCGTAGGCGTTAACAAATAGAAAATGTAACGCGTAACGAAAAAAATTGTTATGAATTGGTTGCTATGGCAATGACAAATATAACATACGAGTAACGAAAAAAGCGTTACCAAATTGGTTGCTATGGCAATGGATGTAAATACATTCAAGAAACGTGTGTTTTGGTTCATCAATATTTGAAGAGACGATCGGTTCCGTCCGGCGTAGTTCAGATATATCGTCAAGCGCTTAAATTTTAGGTTAGGTCTAGAAAGTAATAGGCCTAACCTAAAATGATTGTATGTACGTTGCCGTTAATGCAGGTAAAATAAATTAAACACACAATAATTTTAGGTTAGGCCTAGACTGATGAAACAACAGTTTTTGTTTATTGAATGTATTTACAACGAATGGACATTTAACTGTGTTTACCATCTTAGCTTTGATGTTATAATTATTAATTGTACACCTTTAACGTATGGAAACAGTAAATATTTGCATAAGAAACATTTTAATAATAAAAGGTAGTTTGAAAGATTAAAATTATGCGCGTGTATGTTGCCGTTATGGCTGGTAAAAGAATTGAAGAAAAGGCGTGATGAACTTCGTTATTAACTGAGGTCACACGACTGTACATATTAATTTTTTTTTATTTTCAGTAAATTTCAAAATATGTTATAGTATGTAACAATATGAAAAGACGGAACAATTTTTCGAGACTTCGGCTCGTGTTTTTCTTTAATACTCAAAATTTTGTCACGCACGTCACGTTGCTGTCACCCTAGAAAGCTCAAAAGCTTTTCAACTCCCCGCAATAAAATTACGAAGATTTCGCCACCACCAGAAGTTTCTACGACGTCTGCGAGTGCACATATCGTGTCCACAGACACCCATACATACAGACACACGGACACATCTTGTTTAATTGCTTTATCGTGTTCAGAGACCTCGAAAACGCCGAGAAAAGTCGTAAAAAGTGGGGTAATTTTTTTAGAACTTCGCAAGATTTCAATACTTTGGCATTTTAATGCGAGCCGAAGTAATATACTTTACCATTATTTAATTCATATTATATTATACTAGCTGACCCGTGCGAAGCATTCGCATTCCAACTTAACTAAATCCCACTTAATTAAAGTAATAGGTGTATCCACAATGCTGTTTATAACCACGCTTACAATTAATTAAAAATAGCAATGTAGTGGCGTTACGGCAGCTCTCCAGCTGGGTATTGTTATCATCAGTGTTGCCAACGCAAAGAAAATATCCCTACAACTTAATTGATCTTACATTACTGTTACTTTCGGATTCTTTTTTTTTTTTTTTTTTTTTTTTTTAATTGCATTTTGTATATTTTTCCGGTGTAGCGGTTAAGGAAAGCTTTAAAATGATGCCTCATTCATGTAATTTGATGTGATTATTAATGTACTTGTTTTTTTATATATATTCTGTGATTTATACGTTGGGAATAATGTTTGCACCAAAATTTGGTAAGTTTAACGTAGCCTGGATACAGAGGTTCCTACCACCTTAAAAACCCGCCAATTTTAAATGAACCGCTGACAACCAGTCCTCTAACATTTGAGAAATAACTAATAGAAAGCACATTTAAATCAATTTTAATTGTCCAATAAACAAAACTAAATTAAACGCTTCGAGATCGGCGACTGATAAATACTAATTCAACGTCGGTGCGTATCTAAATTCATTAGCGTCTGTGAAAACCGTCCCGAGCGTCGTTTAATTTTGATCCGATTAATCTACAATAAAACAACCCCGTCCCAGCACCGGTCGTAAATAACCGCCCGGAATTGGGCAGCAATTGAAATACGAACCGCGGTTTGCAAATCAGTTCGACCGTCGAAGATTTCAACTGATTTATACGGTCAAGATTAAGTATCGATAAATCCGTCCACAATGTTTGTACAGCCCGCCCTATCGGACGCGATAAGGTTTCAAACTCGGATTTCAAAATTAATACAAGGTGTTGATTTCATTATAGATACGGTCGAATATTGTGGGCTGGATGTTGGAACAATCGGTAAGGAATGGGTTCAATTTAAAAAAGGTTCTCATCAGCATACAGGACAGGTGTTTGCACTCCAGGCGCCTGCTATTTACAAAACTAACAATAATGGCGCTTCAATTACTGTTTATATTTATTTGGATAATTATGTAGATCTTTTAATTGTTAATACAACATCATATTGACATGCCTAATGGCATCATTGTAGTGAGTTGTTTATTGCTAATGATTTAATGTTTGAATAATTTAACTCGTTGATTTGCAGAACTAAGTTAGGCCTCTCAAACCAATGAAGGAAATAAAATAAAAACTACATTTTAGGACTACATTGTCTTGCTGTAAATAAACGGTACCAGACACTGGCACATACTTTCTCACAAACATATTGAAATTATTAAACAGATTCACAGTAACTTAATTATTGTAGGAGGGGTAGGAGAGGTGATTTTAAACTAGGAGATTGACTAATAAATATTATTATTATTAGCTAGAGATAAAACTATTCGATCGATTTCGAACAAATTTGCACCAACACGTCAATTAGGCCAGTATAGATGCACGAAAACAGGTTTTGAAAAATTTTGAAAAACAACCCCCTTTATGGCCAAAAAACAGTTATTATTATTAGCTAAACGAGAATTTTTAGAAAGATTCGGTTTTTTGCATATGGTAGGGTACATTAAAGGCTACAAATAAGCCAAATAAGCCAAATTTTATCAAAATCGTTAGCCGTTTTTTTTATAAAAAAATAATAACTGATTTTTCGAGGGTTTTTTTGTCAAAAAGAGGGTTGTTTTTCAAAATTTTTCAAAACCGTTTTTCGTGCATCTATACAGGCCTACTCGACATGTCTGGTGCAAATTTGTTTGCAATCGATAGAATAGTTTTCGCTCTAGCTTTGTATACATACATACAGACAGACATTTAGTAAAAACCACTGTTTTGGACTCAGGGGGTCCCAAAACGGATATTTCCACAAAAATCTCAACATCGATTTTTTTTGCGATCACCATACTTTCTCTATACTATAATATAGTGAGAAAGTAAAAATGTAGTTTTTCAAACTTATATGGCTATTGGCAAATTATTTCTGCAACTCATTTAAAAGAATTTCTATAACATTACAAAATTATGTACTATAATACATAGCATTTTTTTAAACATTAAAACCCAGAACGTCAAATTTTTGTTTAGTTTTAGTTTTTTTTTTAAAGCAATTTTTACGATTTTGATCAAAACTTTCCTGGTGTGTTACAGAAAATACTGCTAGAAACAGATTACATTTCTTCATGGTTTTTCTAAATAAACCAGAACAAACAAAATTACAACATTGAAAAATGTTCAAAAAACTACTACTTTCGAAGCATAAAATTTACGAGATTTGAACTTTACTAGTGGCAAATATGGATTCCTCACAAAAAGTACTATAGGAAACCATCTTTAACTCAATTTCGGATTTAGTGAGTTTTGACTCTAGACTCCTCAAATCTGTCTCAATAAATGTCTACAATTTTTCTCCAACAACAGTAACATCAGATGAGTATAACCAGGACTGTGGCGGCTGGGCATACCAAAATTAAAACCACCAGTATATGATTGAACTGGGAACAGCAAAATAGTTTTAGAATATACTAGGAGAAACAGCTGAGTTCTTCGCATGACAAATCTCATACTAACTCTGCTTGCACGTTTGTGTAATTTAGCATGTAATATAAACTGTACAATTTAGAGTGAATTATACATTCAATAAAAATCTGCACATGATTTACGGAATACGCTAAAATAAACAGTACAGAAATTAAAGAAGCTGTGGCTGGGTTTTAGGCAGCTGATTATGTTGTTGATTGTTGCCAGGCCACGTTGCTTATTATTACTTTCTTGTTTGAGGTTAGTTATCGCTGAAATGGTTCTAACCAATCCAGAGAAAGTTTTTAGTCATAGAGCGTTATTTTGACTCATACGGAACAGGTCGTTCCAGTGGTGCTACATTTGCTGTAGAGTTCCAAGAATTACTTCCACCAAGTAATGCAGTAATGATAAATCAGTGTTGTTACAAGTTCCGATATACGGATAGTGTTTCGACACAGAGTAAAATAAAGGGTGTGTAATGTGTAAGCTGTCCAGAAACGGTCACTACGAATGAAAACCGTGGTAGACTGCTTCAGCAAGTCCAGCAGTCTCCGAAAAGAAGAATTCACCGAACTTCTTTGAAAATGAACATCAGTTAAAATGTTTTTGTGAAGAATGTTTAAAAATTTGAGTGGATTCCCATACGGAATACAAACTGGTCAACCTACGTAACGGCCAAAAGACAGTAGTATATTGCGTCTACATGGTAGCAATGAACTACAAATAAAAACTTGGGTTCCTACAAAATGTATTGTTCTCAGATGAAAGTCGTTTACACCTAATGGATTTCAACGTCCTGACAAACAATGTCATAGAAAAGCATAACATAGTGACCATTTAACAGCAGTAGGTGCGAATCGGAGAGGCATACTGGGTCCGTATTTCGTTGAAGATGAAAACCAGATACAGTAAAAACTAAAACAAAGGAATTCTTGTTTATTTTAGTGGTTTGTTTTAGTTCATTCAAAATATCGATTAGTTTTGAGTTTAGAATCGATAACTCAGTGTAACTATTGTAAATTCAAAATTTTATTTAAATCTTTTAGTTACAAGAGTAAACGACTGCTAAAACTTAAAAAACTAAGTAATGTATATATATATATATATATATATACCTTTTTTCCCGTCTTGCAACTTATTTTCTGTAGTTTTCAAACTTATTTTCAAAGTGAAGGTTTAGCTGTGGGATCTCCATTAAGCTCTATACTGTCCGAATTGCTTTTGAATTATTTTGAAAACAATTTTTTATTATCAAGTAAAAATAAATACTACAACCAAATTTTGTTTTATAAGCGATATGTTGATGACACTTTTTTAATATTTAAAGGCACAACCCGACAACTTGACCTACTACATAACTACCTTAACAGTTTAAACACCAATATACAATTCACAATGGAAAAGGATGTCAATAACAGGATTAACTATCTGGACTTAACCATTATAAAAAACAGAAATGAACTTGAATTTAAAATATATAGGAAACCAAACACTACTAATGTGGTAATTCACGCTAGTTCGTACCATCCATGGTCACAGAAAATGGGTGCGTTTAATTCATTTATACACCGTCTAATAACAATACCCATGAGTGAACTCCATTATCACGAAGAGCTGCAAACAATAAAATACATAGCAAGCAGGAATGGCTGCAGTACAAAAATAGTTGATAAATTACTTCACAAACACCTGAGTAAAAGTAGAGACAGTAAAACAAAACCAATAAAATTCATTTCCGCGGAATATACCAACTTATTGCCTAATTATTTGAAAAATTTATTCAAGAAACATAATGTGACAGTGTCATTCAGAACGAGCAATAATATAAAAAAAACAACTGCGACCAATATCAACAAAATGTATTGAAGGTTGCTCTGGTGTGTATAAGCTCAAGTGCAGCGATTGCAATAAATTTTATATTGGACAAACTGGCAGGAAATTCAAGGATAGATTTAAAGAACATCTACCTAAAAAAAACATTGCAAATAACAATTCAAAATATGCTACACACCTAATTGATAATGATCACAGCTATGACAATTTGACAGTAAATTTAATTCCTTTGCATTTATGTAGAAAAGGTCGCCTAATGAATGCATTGGAAGAATTTGAGATTTACCAAGCTAATTTTCACCAGAGTAGCTTGGTTCTCAATGACCAATTATATTTTTAATCGAATAGCCTGTATAACACTGCAATTGCTACCTGTAGGCCTATAAATAGTATTGACGATGGAGATAACGGATGTAATCTCTGAGTCGACCAGTGACCGGTGCAACGTTAACATGGCCAAAAGCCAACTGTTTTAACAAATTTTAAACTGTGTTTTTTGTTTATAATTATATATGTGCAATAATTCGTGTTTGGTATGTGTGTGTTTCTTAAATTATGACGTGCTCACATGTGAGTAAAAAATTTTATTAAAATTTATAAAACCTGAAGATGGGAACGTGTTCCTGAAACGCGCGTAGTATTACACTACAGAAAATAAATTGCAAGACGGGAAAAAAGGTACAGTATCTTATATATAAAATTCTCGTGTCACAATGTTCGTTCCCGTACTCCTCCGAAACGGCTTGACCGATTCTCATGAAATTTTGTGAGTATATTGAGTAGGTCTGAGAATCGGCTAACATCTATTTTTCATACCCCTTAGTGATAAGGGCTACGCCCCAGTGGCCCTCAAAGTTTCAATGTTAATCTTATGGAAGGTCAATCTTAAGGAAGAAGAAGAAAGATTTCTTTTGATTTTATCATGGGCACAAAAAACAGCTGTTCGTATGAAAAGCTTAAAACAGCTGACTTTGATCAACAACTGATTTGGATCAAAAACTGAATATAATTTTAGGTAAGGCGTACAATGAACATTTTTTTTTTTACAATAAATTAAAACACTTTTGCTAATTGTTAGTATCAGGTTGATTTGTCTATCCGTGCAAAGCCGGGTCGGGCCAGCTAGTATATATATATATATATATATATTAATATTATACATATACATTACTTAGTTTTTAAACTATTGCAACTGGAGACATAAAAATGAAGCTAAAACTTTGATCTCAGTAATTGTTTTGTTACTTTTCATTTGTAGGATAGAAATTTTAGCATTTTGAAGAATAGTTAAGCTATTTTCGTTTTACCCACGGTGACCAAATTACTTAAGACAAAAATCCAACCAAGCCCTAACTGGACTCCTTTTATAGGTTTTAACCCTTCCCGCGCTACGGAAATTTCGGACCGCTCACACGTCTACATACCCCCAAAAAATTAAGTTCTCAATAAGTCAACGCTAACTTTTTTTCGAATTTTCTTATACCAAACAATGAGACATTGGAATAAAAAATAGTTTTTTTAATCAAAGTTGGTTTATTTGACAGCAAAATAAGTAAAAAAACAACAAAATTCGAAAGAATCATGCTCGTGATACCAACACTGCTTTATTACGTAATGTGCAGTTAGGTTATTATAAAATATTGTAAAAAATTTAAATATAAAAAGAACATATAACCATGGTTGTGTTACATTGTTTTTACAGCTCAGGGTGTGGTGTGGTACCCTTTGAAACACGCATCGGGGTGTAGGTTAGGCCGTGCGGTGCGGGTCTCGCAAAGGTAGATCGTTTCCTTTCTCATTCCTTGTCGAGCGAAAACAAAACACATCTACCAGTGTCCTTTTCTCTCCTTGCCATAAAGTGTTGTCTGCCAAAAAACAATAAAACAACGAACGCAGTACAGTTTCGCACGGAGTCTGACTTGCGAGTTAGTTCGTCTACAGCGTTAACGTCGCTCGGAAAAGAGTATTAGTGGTGTAGCAAGCCAACTTAGGTGCTCCTCCTACAACAGTCAACCGCCATTGTTTTTTAACCAAGGAATATGTTACCCAATAACTGCTGCACTCAAGCAGCAAAACTGAAAACTATTTAGTCTTGACAATACACTCAATTTTTAAAAGCGAGTATATTTTTCCACAGCATTTTGAGCAAAGTCAAACTTAGCGGTTATATTCATCTACCGCGAGGGAAGGGTTAATACAACAACCTTCTAGTATAGGCTATCTGTGTCAATGTTATTTAAACCTATAAATCTGTATCTGTTATGACAACTACAAAAAAAACTCCAAACTCTACAGCAATAACATTTTAGAAATTGAGCTCAAATATTTTGCAATGCAATAAATGCAAAATTTTGTTTGTATTTATTAAAACATAAACAAATATTTCACCGCTACGCTAAATTTGTACTGCAGCTGCAAAGAATATTGAATTGATTATTGATATTAGATAAACTAAATATTAATAAAACAAGCACCTAAAAATTTGTTTTAAGCTTTTTAGGGAACCTTATGTAAGCATAAAATTTCTGCCTGGCCTGAGATATTTGGAACATATGTTATCAGAAGACTGCATTTTATCATTTAAGGCTCTTCTTTACCATGGGGAAAACTCCGAGAGTACTGTACAGGGTGATTTTATTAAAAGTGGTCGGAGTACAGACAGTGACCTCATGTTGATGCGGAGAGAAGCATGATACACAGGCAATGCTGGACTGAAAACACAAGTCTCAGCGTCTGCTAATCACCCACTTACGGTATCCCTACTCTGACCACCATCCAATGCAAAGAGAAGGAATTGTGAGTAAATAAAACCTCAGTGCTAGAGTGAATGTATAAGATGACAATAGTAGTGTATAATATGGAAATTATTGTTTGAAAAATAAAAAATAAAATCAATAAAAATAATAAATTTTTACATAATTGAACGCTTTACTAAAAGGAGTTGCTATCGATATCTTTTAGTTATGAGGTATAAGACAAAAGCCTAGTCTTTAAGAAACATTTAGTTTATAAGTTGCAAAACTGAGTCCGTTACAAGTTAGTACAAAGTGTATGTTTTCACTGCTTTATGTTATACCCCGCGCGCGATAACTTTTCACTTGGGACTTGCACAGTTTGGCAACGCTGCGGGGTGGCTCGCTACCCCATCCCACCTATCACATGTATCCGGTTGGACGATGACTCACAACTAGGCTCCTAGTGAAAATTACACTTTTTTTTTCAAAACTTAATGAAAAGTTCATTGTGACTATGCATCTTAAAGATAATTTTCTAACAAGAAATAATATATAAAAATATTTGTAATCAGGCAACTAATAGTAAGCCTACTGGAAAAACGGTAAAACTAAATATATTGTGATCGTTTTGCGGAAAAATTAACATTGAAATCTTTATATATAATACGTGAAGCCGTTTTTTGTAAACACAACTCCTCCCTTATTTCTGGACTAATTTTAATGTTTGAGGTTTCAAAAAATTCATCTCATTTCGTAGTTTTGCAATAAGGTTTTAGATGTCAAAAATTCTTATCCTTAATGGCGTGAGCTAATCTCAAAGGTCGGGTTTTCCCCATAAGATTAACATGGAAAATATTTAAAAACCATTTCTA
>JAGFPH010003756.1:116183-134009 GCA_018207615.1 Philaenus spumarius
TTTATTTTTTATCGTATAGCTTTTCTGTTACATGGCTGTTAGTGTTAAACAAAATATGATCCTTTTCATAGTGATGTTTTTAAATAAATATTTATAATACGATGAAGATACATTTTAATTAAGACAATGAACTTTTAACATAAACAGCATTATGTTCCTGGCTAATCACAACTAGATTTTTATTACTTGCTTCTGGCAAATTGTTCTTTCGTGCAAAATGGCTTCCACACTGAAATGGTGGCAAAAGCCTGTATACATTTTAAAATAAATCAAGAATTCATCATTATAGGCATAGACAAATATGACTATTTAAAAAATAATCAAATCTAATAATTATTTAAATTTAATTTTACTAGAGTTAACAGCTGGTTGTGGATTGAAATAAAATGTGGTTTAATCTTTCAAAAATGTTGAATAAAATTCAAGATTATTCATACAAAAGCAAATACTCTTCTTCAGAAGCAAAACCTTATACTTCTTGCTCATACTCAAGAGGTTTTACTCCGAGTTTATTCATACGGCCCATTGTCTAAACTGGCTTTGTTCTGATTTCCGTTAAGTTTCTAGAAAGTGGGAAATTTGTGGAAAATAAACTATGAAAAAGAGATCTGATAAACATAATAAAGAATTTAAAAATTAAGAGATGAAATGACTGTCACTTTTGATTATTGTTATGTTGAGATGAAGTGAAAAATTTCCCACAACTTCCCAACATTTTAGGATCAAATCATATTTTTTCTTCAACAAATTTAATTCAATCAGAATTTGTTTTTTCTTTTTTAATATAAATTTGGTTATCTCAGTTATATTATACAACTTATAACTATTAAATTAAATTCTTTAAGATAACTTTCCTCTTCTAAATCTAATATTATCAACATTTTCGTTTACCAAACTAAGCATAAATGACAAGGGATATTACTATAGTACTTACAGAAAGTTTTAACAATCGCTCAGTTGCTTTTACTACATCCATGTTCTGAAAAATAAATGGTACTGAATGTATACAGGAAGACAACATAACATGAAAGGATAACAAAATAGAGTTTAAAGAAGAAACAATTTTTTTAAATACTGAAGTCACCTGCTAATTTTATATTGGGTATCCATTTTATTTTACTAGAAAAAATAATTCTGTATAACAAAAATAGTTCAATAGGTAAACTTTATAACTTGTTTTGTAATTGCGTACAATTAAATATTAAATTAAGACGCATAACATGGTTTTAAAGGTCCTGGAGAAATTTTGAACTTGCAAACTCCTCCCCCACACAAACACAAAAACCTAGAAATTTACCTTATAAAAATACTAACAAAAATTTACAAAAAACTTGTATTTGTTACTCATAAATATTTATTGTGTTGAACAAATCTTATACTGATGAAAAGGTGTTTTAAAATCCTGGACAAATCCATTAGAATTGTACTGAAACTATAAAAACATGATATACACGTCGTTACACATTTCACTTAAACTTCATGCCACTACCGGGCCAGTTTGTTTTTGAAAACATTTGGTAAATAAAACACACTTACACAGACTTGGACATTGCCACTTCTTTAAAGTACGCAGTACGTATGATTTATAATTATAAATATAAAAATAAGAACTTATATAGTTAAAGTGCAAAATTATTTAAAATGTAACCTGTCAAAATCAAACTTTTAAACAGTACAAAATTCAAATCTACAGTAAAAGCATTTGAAACATACACATTTTTAATTCACTATTAGTCATTTTTTATGCTCACCAATTTATTTTATTCATTTGGTCGTGAGTTTACTATTTGTTATTTGTTCAAATTTTTTTTGTGTTTCATGTTTAATTTATTATTTGATTTTATGTGCATCAAATTTAAGGGTTTAAATGTATGACAAATTTCAGGTAGCTTATGATGTACTATTATGTAAACAATAAGTGATATACAGTAGATGACAAAATTTTAATCTAAAATAAAACACACAAAGCCTTTAACAATCAGATTGAATGATCATCAGATGTTTTGCAATTAACAATGCAGTACTCCACTTTATAAAAAAGTTCAGCCTGTATTGTGGCCTTTAACCCTCCAAGTGCTGACTATATTGCTCTTTAGTGCTAAGGGTTTTTTGGTTCCGTGCATGCTTATTAACTAAAATCATTATAAAATACTAACTAACAGTAAAGTAAGACTTATTATATATCATTTTAATCACAATTACATGCTCTTTACAGTAAATAGCTTTAACAGGCTTACCTTATAATTTGTATAATTTTTTTTATGACCAAAGTAGAAATAAAAATATTTTTTTTTTTTTTTTGTTCTAAAACCGCTCACTCAAAATATGTAAAAAAACGTAATGTAGAAAATTCAATATAGCCAAAAGTTACACAATTTTATGGTGAATAGAAATATAAATAACACTTACTACTTTGCTGTAAAAAATAAACTTTTTGACTATAAAAAAAACTCCGTTTTTCATAAAAAAAATGGTTTTTCCACACAAAGAAGAAAAACTTGCCTCTAAAGATATAAAAGTACTGTCTAGGCCCAATATTTATGGTTTTAATTTGTTATAAAGGAATAACACACACATTATATACAAGAAAAAAATAAGAAAGAATATTTACAGTTCAAAGTCTCTAAAAATCACTATTTTCAAACGCACCTCTAATAGAACTTAAATTGCTAAATTCACTCATAATTACTTCAAAAATAAATAAACATTTACAAAAAACAAACAAAAATAAACTGATCTAAACTAAAACTAAAAATGAATAACAACTAATGGATAAACAAACAAAATCCGAGTTCCGAGCGCCTATCTCTACGCGTACTACACGACTAGATAGTTGAATTGACAATTCTGCCGAAGGTTTGTTTGAATTGATATCGCTATGAAACTCTGAATTATAATAAAGTGACTCTTTCCAAACACAACCATACATAGAAGTACCCGATTGTATTAAAAATAGCGGCGTCTTACACATTTACAAAATGTGTTGCGCAAACATTGCATATGCGATGTTAGCACCGTAACACGACTTTTATACATCGCATATGCGACGTTAGCACTTGGAGGGTTAATAAATTGTATGTTGATAAGGCTGATTGCAGTATTAATTATCGTAAAAGATTAATAATCAACAAATATATTGAACAAAACTAACCTTTATTTAATGTACAGTAGAACCTCCGACTATCCGAAGTAATGTGGACGAGGATACCTCGGATAGTACGGACTCTGTCAAAAATCGAGAGGGAAATGTATGGTAAACTGATGAAATCAATAAAAACGTGGTCAAAGATGTGAAAAAGGCATCTACTGTATTACCAAATAAAAAACTAACATCCAAATAAAATTTAAATACAAAATGATAAAAAAGACATACATAGGCTACAGTAAATGTTCCAGTTTTAAAAAATATTTCTTTTAGAATTCCCATAAGTGTTTTCTGTTTAACGGAACTCGCTTGATTGTGCTAATTTTACACTACTGGTTTTAACTGGTTTACACTGGATATTGCCATAACACAGCGAAATTGAGTTTTATTGAACAACGTGAGATTTAGAGAAAAAGCATTAACAAAATTGTATTGATGATTCGTAAAGCATTAGAATTACTGTATTGTACAGTATTTTATAACGATTAAAAACTTTTCGTTTTATTTACCGGAACCCTTTTTGACGATACAGTATGTGACTAATATAAGTACAGTACAGTAGATTTGACTTTGCGCAGTTACGTCTACCGCAAACCTAACTTCCGAACTTTTATTTCTGACTACCTCGGTTAAACCGGAACTAGGTTAGTCAAGGCTCGTATAACCGCAGCTCTACTGTACTACTTGATTGATTTGATATTTTCACTTATTTGTTTTCAACAATACTTCATTATAAACATATGTTAATTCAAAGAGGTTAACAAAGTAAAGGTACTATAATTCTCCCACGCTTATTGGAAAGTAGGGTTGAAACTGGACTGTCTTCCCGTAGTGTTTTCCTTTTGATAGATGTTCATATTTCTCTGTTTCTTCTTGAATAGATTCATAAGTTAAATTAATTAATTGGAGATTATAAAAATATGTTTAACTTGGTTTAAGTTTTACCATAAAATATATTTTCTCTTCTCACCTTAACAGCACATAATAAAATGATTATACCACACAAAAAAAATTAAATTGAAAATTAGAAAATCTCCTTACTGAAAATGGTATGAGGGAATTCTTAACTGAAGGAATAATCCACTGCTGGAATAATGACATCATCACTTGTACCAAAATCACAACTTCAAATAAACGCTTCAGTAGAAACCTGATAAACAAAACAAAAATATAATACAAAGTATTCTTAAATATAAAACATTTGTACTAAACTATACATATAGCTAACACAATAAGTAGGCCTATACAAATTTCACTAGTGTTGCAGAATACAACACTTAAACTTATCAAGCTTGCTTTAAAATTTGCTCATTAATGGTTGTTCAATTTAATCATTTTTTCCATTATTATGGGGCCAGTGACTCTGAATTGTATAAACGACTAATACATGTCTAGTTGATCATATTTTCCTGAGTCTTCAGTCAATGTTGTTCATTATTGTGTAACATTACAGTTGCAAAAATAAATAATGTATTTTATTAAAAAAGGATTATTTACTTTAATATACGTTATAGGTACTAAAATTTAAAATTAATATTGCCTTCTAACCATCGCGGAGGCAGGTTTTTAGGCATGAAGGTACTTGCACTAGATGGATGATTGGATACCAAGACAATGATAAGTCAATTTATCACTTGTTAGACCCTACAAAAGTTTTAATATTTACAAACTAACAGAAAATTAAAGAAAAATAATTATTTTCAAAACAAAATTAAAATCTATACTCTTAACCATGGATCACTTTAACAAAGGACATAGACTTATTTATAGTAAAACATACCAACTCCAGGAGCATATAACACATAATACAATTTTGTTTATACCCAAATTTTTTCCTCACTGTCCAGTCAATAATTTGTCCTATAAATAACACACATAATAACCGTTAAGTCACTAAAAACAAGACTGCTACCAACTTGACCACGAGACAATGCCGATTGCAAAATTTTTTTAAGTCGAAGTTATTATTATTACTCAAAGCTGTTTATTTGGAAAATGCTCCAATTTAATCATTGACAATTTTTTCAACTCGTGTTGTTATTTTATTTTTGATAGCATTTCAACAAAGTTTTTTCTTCTTCCTTTGTTAAAAAAAATCCACGATGGCCCGTTTCAAGAAGCTTTTACAAACATTTTAGCATGTGGGGGATGCGGAATACTACCCCCCGGAAAACTACCCCCCCCCGGGTAAACGGAGCCGCCCCGAACCCCCGCCCGCCCCCAATGGGGGCCGGGTCCGCGAGTGGGAAACTCCCCCCCCCCCCCCTAGCAAAAGCGGGTCGCCGGAATACTACCCCCTGGAAAACTACCCCCCCAAGCAGGTTCCTACAATTATACTGTTATCGGCAACATACTGTGACTAAACAGTTTAGGTTAGTCCTCTAGTTTTTTTTTATTCTAATTATATAAAGTGATAATAAAAAAACGCATCGAAACTTGAGTGTGCGTGACTGGAAAACTGCCCGCCGATCTCTGACGTCAAAATGACGTAGGAACCTGCTTGGGGGGGGGGGTAGTTTTCCGGGGGGTAGTATTCCGACGACCCAGCATGTGAAATATTTTTCCACTCATGTGTACAATTGTGATTAATAATCAAATCCCTATGATCACAAAACAACTGCGTATATAGGTTTCATATTCACTGCCTTCATGATGTACTACTGTGCAAAACAGTAGGACGTTAAAAAAAAAAAAAAAATATAGGCTTTATTATTATTTTAAGTCTTTTACAATTGTGTGTTCCACTTTTATTTTATATATGTTACCTTTAATGCAGGGGTTCTCAACCCAGAGAAGTGCCCCCTTGGGAGGGGGGGGGGGGGCATAGAAGAATTTCAAGGGAGGCGTGAATGTATTAAAATATAAAATAAAAAAGTAATATTATAGTTTATTCAACTTTGTGCCAGCCTTCTCATTAATGTTGTGAAAATTATTAGCATTACATGCAAACCTAACCTAGATTATCCCAAATATATTTGTATTTAGTTCTTTGATTTCATATATTCTAATAATATCTTCAAAATAAAGTTATGTGTAGTAACATTACATTTTATGTGTGAAATTATATATACTGTATTTTCATTTACCAACTTCAGTTTCAAATTCCGATTGTACTACTTGTATTAACCACAAATATATTGATGGTATGAGGGGGGGTGTGATCTCAAATCAGTGTTCAAAGGGGCACAGAGCCTGAAAGGTTGAGAACCACTGCTTTAATGTATACGTAAATTACTATATTATTAATGTATTTCAATTAAACCCTTTAAAGTATTTATCTTGCTCCCTTCATGTTAAAATCCTTATTTATCATTGAAGATGTATTCCTTGGTCAAATTGAATAGCTAAGGCACAAGCGTCAGGCCTTTCTCATAATCCCATTGTCAACACATTCTTTAACATTCTTTCATAACATTACTGACCGTTTAAATTTTTATATTAAGGAAACTAGTAATTAAACTTGCCAAAATTGTATATTAAAAAAATTATAACTATAACTAATGCTGAACGATTTACTATAATCGGCAAAGTCGTCTTAAATTAAGATTTTTTATTTAAGTATGTTTTTATTGTAACTTTATTTTAAACAAAAAAAGAAATACCTTTTTCTAACGCGATCAGTTCTAGGAAAGTTGAGTTCATAACAAAGTGTAGGTGCACAGATAAAATAATAAAGATCCTTGAGATTCAGGTTATCTGGGTACTGCACCAAGAGGAGTTCTTCTTCTTCTTGTAGTTCTTGGTCTTGGGCAACAGAGCCTGTAAAACACATGTTACCTTACTAATGTCATAAATTAAGAAAATCTATAGAGCAAGGGTGATATTTTTACTCCCAGACGAGAAGAAGAAGTTAATAAAAAATTTCAAGTACAAGATAGAAATAAGAGTTAAGGTTTTGGGACAGCCGGATTATTGCTCAAAATAAAAGTTATTGAGAGTAGAATTTTAAGAACAATAGTTGTAAGAGAAGAAATGTCAAGTATTGTTTCCAGAATAACATGTGTGAGAGTTCTACTTTAAAATTTAAACTTCTTTACAATCACTATTTAACTCTTAAATACTCTTTATAATAAGACTCTATATTTCATTAAAAAAAGTATAGGCCTAACTAAATCAAGACAAGTACAATTGAGAAAAGAATCTAATCTTGTCAATGAGCTCAAATCAATAATGTATAAGGTTTTTTTTGACACAACATGAGATTCTCTAGATCTTGCACACTTTACTAGAGAAGGTGAGAAGGTTTTATTGTTCTCAAGTCATGTTATATACTGTGCTGTGTTTATGCCTATGTAGCCTATCCGTTTATACAGATGTTTTGATTTGTTTTCATCTCTAAATAATGTTTAATAAAACTAGAAAGCATTAAGTTGTATTCACACGACAAGGATTTCATACTGCTATTCATACTGAAGGTTTCAGCAAAATTATATTAAATACAACAACGCGTCAACAAGCTAACAATAATCATTGGCAGGAATAGTACATTAGAACTTCATAAACTATACATTATTTAGAACACATTTAGGGTACATTATATTTTAAGGTACTCTATGGAACCCTAAAAATGTATAAATCCTTCATTGTGGTTTGCCCTCGCATGAAAACACCAAGTATAGTTTTTGTTTTTACATAATTAAAAATTGATCTATTGATCTATGTTTAGCTATTTTAATAATATATTTATATTAATTAAATAATACAGATTGTGATAAATTAATTTAGGCCACATTCATTTTTTGTGTAGACTATGACAAAAAAACAGTGAGTCCTATTCAAATTTGCAAAGTTTTTGGGCTTTTGTATTGATAATAAGTTGACTTGGGTTGATCACATTGCACATATTTGCACAAAAATTAGTAAAGGAATATTTATACTTAGAAATTTGAAATTATACTGCAATCCTACTATTTTATTAACAGCTTACTATGGTCTTGTATATCCATATCTGAACTGTGGAATTCTTCTCTGGGGAGATTCGTCAGTTCGGAATATGCAAAGGGTTTTTGTCTTGCAGAAAAAAGCTATACGGCTTATGGCAGGTCTTAAAAAAGCTGAGTCATGTAGGGTTGCTTTTAAAGATCTTGGAGTTCTTACACTTCCGAGTATATATATATATTTGAGGTGATACTCTACTTTAAATTTAAATGTGATCATATCCAAAATAAAGATATACACAGTTATAGTACCAGGCAAGCTAATAATTATCGTGCTAGACAGCACAGACTAAATCTATACAGCAAACTTCCTGCACAAGCTGGTGCTAGACTGATAAATAAGCTCCCACAGAGCATTAAAAATTTGCAGCATTTTTTACCCTTTAAAAACAGCCTTAGACAGCTACTTTTGTCTAGATCTTTCTACTCTGTGGAGGAGTTCTGTGTACCGTAGCCTTGAAGTCATGGATGTTTTCTCCAATTTTAAATTAAATCTTGAAGTTTATGATTGTTTTAAATTGTTTATTATATGTTTTTTGTTCAAAATGAGATTGTTATAAAATGGTTGTAGATGTTGTAGGATTTATATTAATTATTCTATTTAAATTATGAACATTATATTTTTATCAAATATTGTAGTTGTTTATAATCTAATTTTTAGTTGAATTTTAAATGTTATTGCTTGTTCCCCATTTAATAGTCTTATTTTTGTGTTAATTGTACTGTGTTAAATATTTTTATGTTAATTTATAGACGTAGCCTATGCATGTATTATGTTTTCTGGCTTTAATAAAAAAAAAATAAAAACAATTACAATGTAAAGTTCCAAATCTAAATAATTCTGTAAATAATATGTTCCTACTTGAATTTTCCAATGGTAAGCAGCATTTTATATAAATTTGTGTATTATTTGATAATTAAAAAAAAAATCTACTTTGACGTCAATAAAAATGATGGCAAACATGTACAGCAAACAATAAATTATTTAAAAAATGTTGTAAATTTCCAATCATTTTAACTTGAGTGTAATATTTCTCATTTTACAAGTACTTATTAAGTGCTACTTTTAAAATTGTTTCCAGATTCTAAAATCCATCGATAGGACAACTATAAGGGACGACAAAATGCAAAAACAAGAAACACCTTTGAAGTCTATTTCTTAATTTTTTTTCATAAATACCTGTGGATCACTTTTGGTGCTGCTCACAGTCCTGTTTAATGTCTCTATGTTTAATAAGACAACGTACGTTTCGCCTTTAGATCAGGCATTTTCAAGTCACTTTTAGAAATCCATAAACAATAATTAGAATTATTTTAATGCACGTCAAAATATCACATTAAGTCCTTACACAACAAACATTACACAACACAATTTAAAAAAAAACGAAACGAGTATTAATTTAATTTACATAAATCCCAACGCACGGGTCTAAAAATTCAACAATTACATTTATATATTATTATAAGCTTGTAATAATAATAATAATAATAAGAGTGCCGGTGCAGTGATAGACAGGAGTACATGTGCAAGCTTATAATAATATATAAATGTAATTGTTGAATATTTAGACCCGTGCGTTGGGATTTATGTAAATTAAATTACAGTAGAAATGCAACTATCCGGATTAATTGGGACCGGACCCGATCCGGATAATCAAAAATCCGGATAATTGGATTTTTCTCGAAAAAAGGCCGTTTTTAGGAGAAAAACTTAAACAAAACACAATAGAGAACATTTATGATATTTATTATGAAAAACCAATATCAATGACAATGTTTACATTACATAATATTTACAAACAATACTAAATCACTGTAAAATGCATTATTCTTTGAACATACCAGGCAGAGTCAGCTGATTTGCTACCTTAAATCGATTCCGCGCCGCCAAGTCTCGCATCCGTTTGACTATGGTCTTATTCAAATCTGATCCGGATAATTTTCGATCCGGATAATTGGAGTCCGGATAATTGGAGTTCTACTGTAATACTCGTTTCGTTTTTTACTTTCTCCACCCTATACGTAGTATATGGAGAAAGTATTGTTTTCGTAAAAATGTTCGAATTTGAATTTTCAGTTGAATTATCTGTTTTGGTGCTCCCAGAACCCCAAAAAATTGTTTAGTGCAATTATCTGTGTTGGTGCTCCCTGAACCCAAAAATATTTTTAGTGGAATTTTTTGTTTTGGTGCTCCCTGAACCCAAAAAAGTGTTTTTAGAGTGGTGTCTTTCTGTCAGTCTGTCTGTATGTATACACGACCAGAGAGGACACTATTGGTCCGATTTTCATGAAATTTGGTATGTAGGTACTAAACCCTAATATCTCCAGGCGTTTTGTTCATTTTTTGTAATTTTTAATTTATAAGGGTAATTTACCCCTAAAACCCATAAAAAACGACAAAAATGCAAATTTCTCAAAAACGGCTCTAACGATTTTGATAAAATTTTCAGTATTTATAGTGCTTAAGATGCCAAACAAAATGACACCACCCGCTTTTATCAAAACTTCGGCGTTTTATAATTATGGGGAAATGTTTAAAAATAAACAAGTTTGTGTTGTCAATCTAGCATCGCGGCGGCGCGCGGCGGCTGCACGGGGTAGCACCACGGTAGCGAGCACGGCCAGTAATTCAAAGGTCGCGCGATCGAATCCTGCCTGGGACAATAATTTTTTTATACGATTGACGTAGGTAGAATATTATTTTTTTGTTTTGTTCTAAAAAGTAGTAAAAAATAAAATGATTAAAAACAATATTATTTTGACTACAGTAAGTTGGGAGAAAGTTTGTGTCAGTTAACTGATACCATTTATTTTAAATTGTGTTGTGTAATGTTTGTTGTGTAAGAACTTAATGTGATATTTTGATGTGCATTCAAATAATACTAATTATTGTTTATGGATTTCTAAAAGTGACTTGAAAATTCCTGATCGAAAGGCGAAACGTACGTTGTCTTATTAAATATAGAGACATTAAACAGGACTGTGAGCAGCACCAAAAGTGATAAACAGGTATTTATGAAATATTTATACCCAGTCCAGTAAGGCAAACAAACAAAAAGTAAATATCTATTTCTTAAACTGAACTTCAAGGCTGAGGACATAAGAAACTATAATGATTTCTAATGGCTACGTATCTCTAAGGTACTGAAATATAAAGATAAGTAAGAGTTCAAATGTTTTTAATTATTTTCTTAAAACTAGATTATATTATACTGTTTCTAACACTTACTAAGTTTCGATGTTGATAAACTTTGTCTACGCAAGTGATTCTTAGAAGAAGATGAATTTAGTTTCGTTCGACACCAGAGATTCACTTGTACGTACGACCACAATTTGAGAAATAAGATGCAGTAGAGGAAGCACACCGACGTAGCACCAACTATATTAAAAAATCAAATATTTAGTAAGCAGTTCCTAATTTTGACCTTTAGGCAGAAGCTGTTTGTCTGTCATCTGTAGGAAAATCAGTGGTTATTTTTTAGCCTTACCTTGAAATTGTCTATAACCATTCAGAAATGAAAAATTTTACTTTTGCATAATTTTTTAGTAAATAAACCGGTATAATGTGAAGAACAAGGCTATAAAAGTTAGTAAAAAAGTAATCTAAACACAGATACTTTTACTTTTTTTAATTTACAAAAGTATGTATTTTTTTATATTCTTGCAATATGATTTGGAAATATCAAATGCTTCACAGCCCAGTCACATGACATCCCTTCCCTCCATTCCAACCACTGAGTGTATCAGTCTATAGCTTTTGTTCGTATCAGACCGCATTCCCAACCTGTTGTAAAAATGCTAAGCGTTTTAAAAGAGCAATGTGTCAATGTGAAACTTGCAAAATCTGACTCAGAAACTCATTCTTCGACACATTTTTATCACACATTGTAGTTTCCGAGTGGTTTAAGCAGTTCAAAGAGGGACGAGATTGGATTGAAGATGAACTTCCACATCAGCAACAGGTAAAAAATTTTTTTAAATGTATGAATTGATCCGAAAAAACCATCGCTTGAGTGTTCACAAAGTTGCTGAACTAATTTACAAATAATGATCTTTAAAAACACAGAATAGACAGTAATAATAATCAATTAAAATATTTACACATAAATACAATTTAAACAAAAAATAGAACCCAACCAAGAGCACATAAAAAGAGATCACATTCTTCATAGAGGACTAAACACAAAATCATGGCACATAAACTCCTCCAGAGTAAAAATATTCAAACAGTAGTTGTCTAAGGCTGTTTTTAAAACATTCATATTTTTATATGGTGTTCAAAATTGGTACCAAAGAATTTCACACCTTCATAAAATAATTATTGAATGAACATTTGTGTTGACACTTAGAAAACCATTAAAAGGACACTAACTCTTGGAAAAAGTGATAACATGTAATTAATTGCGGTTTTTTACTTATGATCCGGAAACTTAGTGCCAATCAATTCATTGGAAGCAAAGTTTTTGAAAAGTAGCCACTAACTTTTTAAACAAACCAATTTTCTTTATATTGATCAATATTGTTTTTTTTAAAGGAAAAGGCCACAACAGATGCTATACTTGAGTAAATGGACTTTTTACAGAAAGATCTTGAAAACATTACTAAAGTACTTTTTTAGACATGTACAAAGCATTAGACTGTGTCGATTTCAGTTTATTACTTAACAAATATGAATGACTCGGTAATTTCTGCAAATTACACAGCTGTCATACAAAATTTCTTAAAACAATAATAATATGGATAAACAAAAGTTAAGTTAAGACCATGTTCTCTAATTGATATAAGCAGCAGCTTGCTTAGCACTGTTGATACTCTTACAACAGATGTTAATTTCTGCACATCATGTAATTTTTAACTATTAAATACTTAACAGAGTTCAACTTACCCAAACTGAATCCCGTAGAGTAAACGTGGATCACTACAATGGGTACCAGAACTAGAACAGTCAAGTTAAGTACATGGGCTAACAAGCCTGTACGTGCAGGTATTGTATCCTAAAACACATACATAACTCTATACAACAAAATACAAGACTATTAAAAAATGTAAAAACTTTAAGGAAATTCATACTTTTATCCCTTATTACTTTTATTAACCCTTTGCACTCTGGTAGGATTTTTAATGAAAGTCCTCTGGGCTCGGATGGCCAGTAGTGCTGGCCACAACCATTTCTTTATCAAGTCTGAATTGTTTTTGCAAGTTACGTTCCTCTCAGCTCGGATGGCCAGCAGTAATGGACAAGGTAAAATCCCTTGAACGCCCGGATGGAAAGTAGGACTGGCCACACAAATGATCTGCATTAATTTATTTTTAGTAGTTTTATTTTCTCTGGATTGTGCTGAAATCTAGAGTCTAAATCTTAAACTAATTAATTCCCGCTTTTTTTTCTGGCCTGTGTTGTATCTAAACGTAGCAATATTCGTTACATTATAACCTTACCCGCAGTTTAGTTTACGTTGCAGTGGACTAGCCTAGTGTTTTTTTTAAGTTTTTAAGTAATTTAATAGAACAAAAGTTAATTAGTTTATTACTTTTAAGTGTTTTTTTGTTAACAAGTACTTGATTTAGTTTTATTTTAAATTACCAAAAATGTTGTTAGATAAGTTGTATACAATAGTTTTTTTCATTAAAATATATTATAACTTTATATTCACAGCTAAACCAAAAACTCACCAATAACAATATAATATGTCTACTTTTTTGTATGGAAAAATAAAAGAGTTACTAAAAGCATATGATATTGTTAAACAAGAAATAAATAAACCATCCTGAGCTTCATATGAGACTATGCTTCAAATGCTGAATCAAAAACTTCTGATTCAGTAAACAAAAGTAAAACGTAATAGTAATTAAATAAACGGTATCAGTTAACTGACACAAACTTTCTCCCAACTTACTGTAATCAAAATAATATTGTTTTTAATCATTTTATTTTTTAGTACGTTTTAGAACAAAACAAAAAAATTATATTCCACCTACGTCAATCGTATAAAGAAACTATTGTCCCAGGCGGGATTCGATCGCGCGACCTTTGAATTACTGGCCGTGCTCGCTACCGTGGTGCTACCCTGTGCGGCCGCTGCCGCGATGCTAGATTGACAACACAAACTTGTTTATTTTTAAACATTTCCCCATAATTATAAAACACCGAAGTTTTGATAAAAGCGGGTGGTGTCATTTTGTTTGGCATCTTAAGCACTAGAAATACTGAAAATTTGATCAAAATCGTTACAGCCGTTTTTGAGAAATTTGCATTGTTGTTGTTTTTTATGGGTTTTTAGGGGTAAATTACCCTTAAAAATTAAAAATTCCAAAAAATGAAAAAAAACGCCTGGAGATATTAGGGTTTAGTACCTACATACCAAATTTCATGAAAATCGGACCAATAGTGTCCTCTCTGGTCGTGTATATATACATACAGACAGACTGACAGACAGACACCACTCTAAAAACACTTTTTTGGGTTCAGGGAGCACCAAAACAAAAAATTCCACTAAAAATATTTTTGGGTTCAGGGAGCACCAACACAGATAATTGCACTAAACAATTTTTTGGGGTTCTGGGAGCACCAAAACAGATAATTCAACAGATAATTCAAATTCGAACATTTTTACGAAAACAATACTTTCTCCATATACTACGTATAGGGTGGAGAAAGTAAAAATTAATAAAAGTACAGTATATTATCTACTTTATTATGCAATTAAAAAGTTTTTAAAAAGTACTTGATTTTGTTTTATTTTAAATTACCAACAAATATTGTTAGATAAGTTGTATACAATGTTTTATTTTATTCATTAAAATATATTATAACTGTATATTTACAGCTAAACCAAAAACTCACCAATAACAATATAATATAAATATCTACTTTTTTTGAATGGCAAAATAAAAGAGTTACTAAAAGCCCATGATTTTATTGAACAAAAATAAATACCCACTAACAACATTTCAGATTGTAAAAATAAATTCAGAGCTGTTGACGACTCACGATGAAGATGGCGCCAGAGCTGACAACAGTAACGTAAGCGGCCAGTCAGGCTGGCCATCCGAGCTGTGAGGACGTCTAATGCGGTAAATATTCAGAGCTGACTGAGAATAGCAAAGGGTTAAGGTTTACTATATCTTTTACAACCAATGGGCCCTAAAATAACCCAGTAGATCTTAGTGAATCGCACAACTAACCCAAAGTTACATGCCATATCATGAAAGGTGCAGGATCTTAGGAAAGTCACTTTTAATAACCACTGTAAATCAAATTTTATTTAAGAGTGTCAAACAAAGACCAACAATCTACATCTATGACTATTGAGATCTTTAAAATAAACAACTCTGCCATCTCATCTCATCTCTTGACCAACTGTGCAGATCACGGAGGTGTTTAGCACTAGCATTACACAATCTGATGAAACTTCCTGATTATCTAGCCATTTCAAGATTCGAGGTACATACATATTTAATATCAACATCCTCAATTTATGTCCGTCGGATATATAAAGGACAGGGAATGGAATAACACTAAAGAAGGTCAAAGTCATTAGCCATAGCAGAAACCACGGTGTATTGAATTACTGAATTATTAAACTTAAACTATCGCCACTCGCCAATATCTCTTCTTTTACTAAACCTAATCAGGCACAGAATTAGGTTAATTACGCATGACCCACATGATGACAATGTGACAGCTGCACAAAGAGTGTTTCGGCGCCACTATGAGATCAAGTTCCTTCTTCACACTTAATCAAACCATGGGTTCGTAAGGTTGAACAGACAAGTTCAGCTTTGAAAAAACGCCTAGTGAGCGTGTATTGTTTGTACGTACCTCAGAAAACATTTGTGCAAACTGCAGTGGTAAGGAGTCCTCAATATTCGGTGCGAAAAACTGCCATATCATTGGTTCTTGAATATCAAAACAGTACAAAAAATACTACATAACCTTCAATTTCATCCTTTAAAAAGTTTCAGATTGTTCAAGAACTGAAACCTAATGATTTGGTACTGAGCCAACAATTTTGTGAAAACCTGCACCAATGAGGATGCTAACTTCATCGAAAATCTTTGGATATCAGATGAAGCTCATTTTCACCTAACTATATACGTGAATAAGCAAATCATGCATTACGAGGAACAAACCAATAATCCTCCTGAATTTCACAAGCATCCAGTACACAGTGCTTAAGTTACTGTTTGGTGCGGAGTCGTGTGACCTGCCGTCAATGTGACGTCTCAACGTTACGTCAACATGCTATAGACATTTTTGGCTCCAAGGCTCCATTTTCTTTCAAATCTTGACATTCAGCACACCTAGTTTCGACAGGATGGAACAACCTCATACACTGCCCGATAATCTACGACAGCAGTGAGACGTTTGTTTGGGGGTCGTATAATTTCAAGAAATGTTAAAATCCCTTGGCCTTCCTAGTATCCAAACCTTTTAGCTTGCGACTACTTTTTATGTGGTCATATGAAGAGTGTTGTGTACTAGACCAACTAATTTGCCCAGCTGGAGACTCAGAAAATATCACCAACATTCCAGAGAACTGCGCCATGCTCTACAAAATCGTCAGAATCGACTTAATGAATGTGTATGGCATAATCAACAGGACTTAACTAACGTAATTTAAAAAAAGAGATGTCTAATGACAGTTCAACTCTTGTAGAACACACTTTCAGCATCAAATAAAGTTTTGTAAGTTTCCTTCATTTTTTCTAATTAACCTGTTGAGGAGTATGGACGTCATATGACATCCTCCTTTGCAGTAAGCATGTGAGTACGACTTTAACCACAAAACACAACCCAAGAAGTAAAAAAAAATATTTTCACTAATATTTGTTGTAAGTTTCATGTCATAAAATAACTTTTAAAAGTAAATATAACATGTTTTTTAAAAAAAAGTATGACACTTTTGAAACAAGGAGAGGTATGCACAGTACTATTTCACATTTAGAACACTCTTATGGTGTGTCTTTCCTTTTAGACTCTCCCAGAGCTGTCTGCATACAAAAGTTACATTGTCTTTGCAGTTTCGTCTTGCCTGACTCATTAGGGGGGAGAGGCTTTATAAAATGGCTTCGCTTACCGGGCGTGATAAAACAGAAAAGTTACTGTTTAGATAATCATCGTCATTTTTTATTTCATTTCAATGTCTTCACTATGGATTAAAATATTCTTGGTCAATATCCATTGTTTATAAAAATAAAAGTTGAAATTTCACATAAATATAATAACGTCAAATAAAATTATGGACAAAGCAACAAAATAAAATATATAACAACAATAACAAAGATAAACTTTTCTTATAAAAAACAGTTAGTAAAAAATATGAATGAATAATAGAATAACAATGAAAATAAACAAGAAACTCAAAATATCAACACAAGAAGCTGAAGAAGCAACGTTAGAAGCACTCACTATATTCTACATGTGGAGAAATCACAATGAGATCGATTGAAGGGTGAAATCGCAAAGTCAAAATCAATCACAGTAAGCATTATCAAGAGAAGGTGACAGTGCAACAACTTGTAATGAAGCACAAAACATGTACATTAGAGTCACGGTAATTCGAGTCTCGATAATAGCATTGAATGTGATCATGCATTGTGACACATTCTTGCTGCTTGAAGGATACCGATCTTTAAATTTTTGTTTTCCAACGAATCTGTCAAGAGCGATTGTACAATAAGTCGCCGGTATAAATGCTTAACATTTTTTATAATGCCCTGATCCATTGGCTGTACAACTAA